>JASAND010002245.1:0-23140 GCA_030248195.1 Trissonchulus latispiculum | reverse complement strand
AAAACCCAAAATAGTACGGCTCTGAAGGGTCTTCCGACCTGCACCCCTGGGGGAAAAAAAAAAGAGGAGAAACGCGACCTGCGCGGGGGGCCAATTTTCATATCTCAAGATCTACCCGGCCGATCCGGCTGAAATTTTCACAGCATGTACCCCTGCCCACAGGCTCTTCACACACCAAGTTTCAGCCCGATCGGTCCACTCCTCCGCTGGCCCCAGGCCAAACAATGTCCAGATTATACACATTGCGTCAAATTTTCCCTATTCTAGGGGGAGCGCTAACGCGCTCCCCCTAATAACATTGTCATAAGTTTAATCTGAGCTGAATCCAACGATATAAAGTTTTTGTGGCTACGGCTTAAATTGCCCGAGCAACGAATTGTTAAACAATTTCCTATTTCAGCTGATTTCTGACAAGTTGTGCTATATTGTGCATTGATTTGCCGCAAATAGTGTAAACTAGCCAAAAACCGGCTAAAAAGCGAAATTGTTTAAAAATTCGATGCGGATGAAATATAAGTCGTAGCCACGAAAACTTTATGTCGTTGGATTCAGCTCAGATTAAACTTTATGATAATATTATTTTTACCCACTTTTGCTAGATTCGCTTTGTCGAAATTTTCGGTCAAAAAGTGGTATTTTTCGACAAAACCGATTTTCAAATTTTGAAAAACCACATTTATCACATGAAAGCTGGCACGTAAGCGGTCCTGAAAATCCAATTAAAAATTTTTTGCATTAAGTGAGTCGCGAGTAATAGCCAGTCAAAGTTGGAAAAGCGGCAAAGATCAAAGGATTTTGAAAATCGAAAAAATTGAATAACTATCGCAATTTTTGACGAAATCAGCTGATATTCGGGATTCAATATGTTTGGGACATGGGCTAATTTTCCCCCGAACGGCTAGTTCCTGACTTCTACTGATCTTTCAAAACTTAAAAATCGGCTTCTTTTGATGAATTTTAATTTTTAAAAAAATTTTTTCAACCAAAAGAAAGTTCTTGCCATGACGGTTCAGAAAATATATACATTGCTGCAGCAAAAATGTACCGGTAGTTCAGTATAAACAAAACAGATTCGCTCCCTACATTTTTTGGTCAGACTTTATATAGCAGCTGCCAAACGTTCAGAAACTGGGAAAACCACTCTGACCGGAAATCTCGAATTTTCGAAGCGGGATTGTGCGGAGGGTGTTAGAATGCCAAAAGAACTGATTTTGGAAAGTTTCATCAAATTTCATCCTGATTTGGACCGTCAACCAATAATATGTGCCCAAAAGGAATCACCACCTTAAGGTGGCGCTTGCATTATCGGGATTATGGGTGTATATAAAACTTGGACTGATTGTGCGAAATTGAAATTGAGAATGAAACAGAAGAGAATCGTGCGAAATTTTCCAAATCGATTTTCTCAAAAAAGCTGCAAGCAAACTTGCTCAAATTTTGCATGCACTTTTATTGGAGAGGTAACGTATGGGCAATTGTTCATTTTTGTTTAAAACGTTTATTCCGTGAAATATTGATTTTCAAAATCATTGAACATTCATAAAATACTCAGAATTGCATAAATTAAAAAACTGAAAAATGGCTCCTGCATTTATGCTTATTTAAACACTTGTACAAAATTTGAGCCATTTTGATCCATCCGTTAATGGCACAATTTTGAAAACTTGAACTTATTGTGTAAGTAGCAAGCCAAGCACTGGATTTTTCAAATTCTGCACATTGCTAACAAAACAGGTACCTTTCCTGAAAGTTTGAAACTGATAGGTTGAGGAGCGAATTAGAACCGTTCCCGGTAATGCAAGCGCCCTCTTAAACAGGCAAGTTTCTTACTGAATCAGCATGGTGCAAAACGCAAATATGATGCTTCAAGGCATGCAGTGTTGAACATAATACGAGTACCCCTGGAAGTCCCTATTACACATTCCAAATTTTAAAAACCACAAAGAGCGGGGTAACACTTCCCATTCACTGGGCCGTTTGTAAATTCTACAACCATAACGGTCCCAGAAGAAATCTGCGAAAGCGTAACCCTTTTTGAGATGTTCGCCTGCGTTACATGTACACAGAAGGCAGTAGGCTTGGAAACAGACTGAGCGTTCATAATTTTCTCCTATGTACTTTGATCAGAAGGCACCGAAAAGAAAGCGTTATAGGAAAAAGATAGGCCACGTTTACCCGTACACCGACCGCCGGTGCCTATCTGTTAGGAGACGACTAGACGCATGTCTGCTAGCAAGACTGTTAGAAATGCGATATATAAATCGTTAAGAACAAATTCAGAACAAGAATAATTATTAGCATTGGGAAATAGAACTAGAAAAAACTGCCCCTGATTAATCAGCAAAAAATTTACAACATACCATCGCCCTTGTCAGCTGAACTGCCTCCAGTAATCTTTCCAGCTGAACTATTAGTAGTAGATCGCAAACTGAAACAGTGACACACTAAAAGTAGGAAGAATAAAAATATTAATGCTTAACCTAGTAGACGTTTACTATCACAAAGAATAGACGAACTTTGCAAGGATATAAATAGTTTCAGCAGAAAACATAACAATTTACACAGCTGGACAATGACCATGATTTATAATCTTACCTAGCATAAAGAACGCATCCAAAAAATATGAACAGTGCAACAATATTAGCAGGAATTGGGAACGTAGAGGTCCCTTTCAGTTCAACAATGTTTACGGAACAAGCTAAACAAATAACACTAGTGTACAAACTAAATAAAAGCTTTTGCAGTTTTGATAATAAAACTGAATCTTTCTGAGACTTCACTGCTCCACAAAAAAGGCACAACCAATGATGCCAATCGTGAAATGCACAGGTGATTCAAGAATTAGAGGGAAAGGTCTCGAATCAACTTCTTCTTCTTCTTCTTCTGTCGTCCTGGACCACTGAACTGAATCAATTCGGTTGGGGCCGCTGAAGGCGCCCCACATCCTCTAGGAACCCAATGACATTGAAGAGTCTCGAGGACAGGACTCCCAGGGAGGGATTCCTTCCGAACCATTTATATACGCCGGGGGACCTGGTGTGTGGGACATTTATTAATTCATCAAATTCATTAAATAAAACGAGGACCACCTACTTAAAATTAAGAAAACATAGTCGGCCATGCTTTCGCAATATCAGAACAAAACAAAGCAAGACAGCTGGTGGAATTTCTACAGTAACTAACCTATCAAAATTCCGCAATAAATGCTGCTTAAGGTGGTGATTCCTTTTGGGCACAAATTGTTGGTTGGCGGCGCAAATCAGAATGAAATTTGGCGAAACTTTCCGAAATGCGTTCTGTTAGCGTTCTAACACCCTCCGCGCAATCCCGGTTCAAAAATACGAGATTTCCAATCAGGGCAGTTTTTTCCTAATTTCTGAAGGTTTGGCGACAGCTATACAGTTATGACAATATTCATTTGAACGATCTCGTTGAGCTTCACATTGTTGCTGTTTAAAGCAACTTTCTAGCTTTTCTCTAGCGTGCGATATAGCCGATTTTCTTGTTTGGCGTCGAAAACTTGTCACTTTACAGAAATCAAATAATCCATCATTTCTTGAACTACACAAGCCGGAAAATCAAACTAAGGGCATCGATCTGAAGGTCTCACAGGGGCAAATTATCCAGTGGATGGTCGTCTTCCAACAGCTATCCCGTTGGCTGCTATCATTAAAAATAGCAGTTTTTGCAAAAACACGACCATTTTTTCCAAAGATTGTGGAGCATTTACCATGCAAGCTGGAGGGCTGCTGCTTAACAAATGAGTTCTCCACAAATATACCCAGGGACGTTTTTTAGTTGCCCCGATTACTGCTTTCGAGCTAAAGTAATCGCTTGACAAATTTAGGAAAAGTAGGCAAAATATAGGTTACGCTCACATTTCAGCTTATTTCTCCATAACGAAGAGCGATTCACAATAAATAAAAAATCAACCCCAGCTATTTGATGTAGGTATCGAATGATATAACTGATGTCTCGCGAAAAAATTCACCTGAGTCTGCAAAAATCTGGAAAATTATACTTTCTAAAATGTGTTAAAAATACTTTAGAGAAGCAACATAGATTTCATGGTATGCATTGATTAAAAAGAAAAAATGTAAAGCTGCATTTTGATATAAAAACGGCTTCTTAACTCCAAGTAATGAATGAGTAACGATGGTGTAAACTTTGTGACCAAGGAATCACCACCTTAATTCATTATCGCAAGTTTTAAGTTTAATAAGTCAGCCGAATAACCAGACTTACTGGTATCGTTGCTCAGAGCAGACCAAGTCAGATAAGAGATGTAGAGAGAAACAGCAGCGGCCTGCAGCAGGCCAGATCGTGGTAGATTTTCCTGGATACGTGGTAGAATTGATAGGATTGAAATAATGACACACAGGATTAGATCGAAACTTAGGAAAAACTTATGCAGTCCACAGCTTGAATTCTAAAATAATAAACAGCTGAATTAATTTTCGTCTTCAGGAACGAAGAGGTTCTTGAAAACAACTGGAGCAGACTATATCACATGTTGTGTCACACGTCAATATCACAAGTTACTAGTTTGCTGTAGTAAACAATTGGCTAGGGGAAAATCAGAATCATTAATTTCTCCTGCCACAATAATTAATACGGTACTTCCACAATCCATTATCTTACACTAATCGTTGTCACTGACTTACTTCGTCATGTATGTAGTAAACAAAGCCCAAAACGATGAAGACCAAAGCACCAATATACAGCAAAAATGTAGCAGCCAGTAAAGCTAGAAAACGAAATATTGCTGAGTAAATAAAAGCAGTCACACCGATTTTTAAAGATTTTCCTCAAAAAATAGAGAACGTGTCACTACAGCAGGACAAAGATTCAGCTAAATATACCCAAAGCTAGTAGCTTTCTACATACTAATTCAAAAGCACACGGTTTATACATGTATAACTAAAATGATTCCTAATAAAATTACAACAAATTACATCAAAGAACTGCGTAACCAAGTATGTATACGTATACGGGAAATAGAAAAAAGTTACCTACCCGCATACCAAACTTTGTTATTGGAATCCTCATAATGGCCGACCCAACTCTCGGCCCAGCTATGGACAAAGTCGATGATTAGGATCAGCTGAATCAAGATGAACAGGAAAGCACCAATCATGCCAATGTACATCCAAGCTAAACAGCAAAAGTTAGTATAATAAGACAGAAGAAAGTCAAGTACCACCAAACGTTCGAAAAATTTGGACCTCCGGTCTCGAAAACACGCCTTTTGCGCACTAGGCAAAAGCTCTGACAACTGAGCTACGGAGTGGCAGCTAGAGCCATCCAGTGGTAGCTACAGCCTCGGAAGTTGTCCACGTTAAAGGCAGCTATAATGTCGAGATTGTCTTCATGATGATTCCTGTTCATCTTCGTAGACTGCAATGCTTGCCAAAACAATAATTCAAATGTCTCCAAGAGACAAAATTGTACCCACCCCCTTTTGCGAACCTGCACAGCTTTACAAAGCCAGAATTTATGGCTAGGTTATATTAAACTATAAGATATGTCTTTAGGAGGCGGCGAGTAAAAGTAGCAATCTGAATGGTTGACTTTTTGAACTTCAAATATACACAAGACTAACAAACAAACAAGACTAAAATATTTACGAGTTCCAAAGTCAGCAGGAAAAAAGAAAGCGCCAACAGCCAAACCAATCATAATGGCGTATTTGAAAAACCAGAATCTGAAACAAAAAAGAAACATGCAAAATTCGTATTGAAAATTAATTGCTGCTCAGCAACCATCAAATAGATTAGAAATAGCTGTGAAGTACGCATAACCACTAATTACTAGTTGTAGTTAGCTAGTGAAACAGGAAACATCTCCTTGATTTGTGTATCGAGAGAATTTGACTAAAACACAAAGGCTGGCATCCTCATTCAAATAATCTATTTTTCAATGAAGTATATAAAAGATTAATTACAAACCCGTTCTGAATTTTGGATCTCACATCACCGCTGGACTTTACATTAATCATCATGATGGCAAACAGAAAGAAAAATGCAGCCATGGCGAAACAAACTCTATACACAGCCAAATATCCAACACTCTGACTACAATCAACTCCTCCCTGCTGGCAGAGTGTTGCAAACCAACCCTAAAACAAGAATTAATCAAAATGTGCCTGCTTACAATAAATGAAAAACTACGTACCACATTCTGTGTTTGAGCTTTAGCCAAGTAGGAATAGTAAAACAACACCTATTCATCGCCATTGCAGTGAAAATTTTTTTAAAATACACATACAAAGAGTAAACACAAAACAGGCACCAACGAGCGTCTACTAGGTTCTTATTGGCAAACATACAGGTGGGAAGGGGAAAGTGACAAGTGAAAAAAACCAACCCAAACCCCGAACTGGCGGGGCAATTATATTATATATATACGTACTGAAAAAGCCGAGCCGATGGAAAAACGCAAATTTTAAGACTATGCCTGACCTCCTTCAGTTGCTTCTGTAGATCAGGCGACAGCATAATACAGGACACTATTGCACCAAGCAGAAGCATTATGGCATACATGATTCGACTGGTCGTACTGCTTTTGCAGGATCCACAGGCGGAGCAGCACATCGTACATGCTGCACTTCCAAAACAGCAGGCCAGCTGAAACAACAGACATTGATTCATCCATTGACTTTTTCTTTTTACCTTTTGAAATTTGACCACTTATATAATTGACCAACAACCTGTGTTTTTTTCGTCGAATTTTTTGCGAACTTTTACGCAGTCCTCCAAAATTTTTTGCAGAACTTCGCAAAAAATTGCGAAATTCATATTTTTTAATTTTGCAATGATAACTAATGAATTTTATTGATTATGTTGTATTTGAAAGCATTTTTAACATTTAACGGATAGCATAACCAAGTTATATACAACTATTTTACCAAAGTCGAAGCATGTGTATGTATATATATACGTGTGTTTTTGACAAGAATATAAAGTTACAGGTGAAAATGGGGGGGTCTGGGGGGCGGAGCCCCCCTGAAGCTGAGAAACAGAAACACTCAAAATTTTGATTTCGGCAGCCAGAAAAGCCACAACTGCCACAGGGAAAAATTAGTATAAAATTTGGTTTGGGAACATATATATATATATATACATTTTAAAATTAAATAAAAGCAGATAGAAAGATTTCGGAAAAATAGTAAAAATAGAAAGAACAGAGCAATCATAATGAAGCACAACGCCAAGATAAAAACACGAATTTAAAAAAGGGGGTCTGGGGGTGACAGCCTCCAGCAAAAGCTAGATGTTTCCGGAAAATTCAAGCTTGAAAATTTTTTCGAGCGATTTAGCAATGTGAGCAATGTGTACGCGTGTACTTCTTCGGGTATTTTCGGAAATTAGTTTATGCGAAAAGAATTTTATTGGATAAGCCTGCACTACAAAGTTTTCTACATATCTCGGACAAGAGTCCTATCATAAGACGGAAAGGTGTCTACAATACAGAAATACGCGCCGAAGGCGCGAAAATTTTTTGAAATTTTCTGCAAAAAGTACCGGAAACACGTGGATTTATTATCAGAAATAGCTGAAAATTTCTACTCGAGGCCAAAAATTTTTGCGGAGCTTTACGCAGAGCTCCGAAAAAAGTTGCGGAATTTTCAAAAAAAGTGCGGAATTTCGCAGTTTTTTTCGCAAAAAAAACACAGCCAACAACCGACTCTTCCCTGATTGTACCTCATGCGACGAGAAAAACTAGGTACCCTCAGGCGCGTAGCCAGGGGGAGGGGCGAGGGGGGCATGCCCCCCCGAAATCGGAGGCGAAAGAAAAACTCTTAACACTAAAGTTTAAAGATTTAGTTTTAGTGTACAAAATTTTAAATGGATTAATTGATTTGGATAGTGATGAACTTTTCACATTTCAGCATCAAGTTTCGTCCAGAAATACGAGAGGTCATAGTTTGAAATTAAGAATTCCGCGAAATAACCTGACCGTGGTAAAGAATTTATTTCATAATCGTGTAATTCAAAATTGGAACTCACTACCGGGCTTGGTGGTAAATTCAGCTACACTATTCTCCTTTAAGGAGAAACTGCGTCAGACCCTGTTTGATGGATAGGATAATCAGTGCAGAAATGTTGCACTTGTTTGTTATTGTTATTTTGTTGCTTGTTTAATTAAATTGAATTGAACCAAATATATAGGAATTCGGATAAATATTTCGAAAAAAATTTCGCCTGCGGCGCTAATTTCACAGGAAAATACCTCCCTGAAATCGGCCTCCACAGTCCACAGGTTCCGTTGCAGCTCTAATTTCAGAAAAAATTTGGCTTGCACCCTCCGAAATGTTTTTCTGGCTACGCTAGTCAGTATATATTATATATACATACACGTTAGTCAATTAATTCTAAATTGCCCGGCCTAGATTCAAGTCCCTCGGCCTGTTCCCAAACTTAACATGCTATTGGAACAGGAGGGAGTTCTTGGTTTTCTCCGGGAGAGCGGACTCATCTAATGACTGCCGTCTATGAAAAACCGATGACGACCACACAACCATACGTGTACCTGGTGGGAGGGGGACCCCTCCCCCAAATGGAAAAGTCCCGACCCCATCCTCGAAATTTTGGCTCAAAATTAGGAAAAATTTGAAATTTTAAAGCAAAAATTCCCGTTTTTTCAAAAAATGACCAAATCGGTTCCAATATTGCTAATTTTAAGTTATAAATATTGTCTTTTTAGCAAAGTATATAGCAAACTTTTTCTTAAAATTTGAAGAATAATTTTTTACCCCCTCCTCGAAATTCGATTTTTCCGGACCCCACTCCAACCAAAACCGGATGACCCCACCACCCCCAACTTTTTCCCAAGGTAAGGTATATACACCTGCACCCAACTCAACAGCAACAATATGCTATATACATGCTATACATATGTATGAATAAAACACTAAGCTACAGACATACTACCACTTGAAAAACTCACTATATATATGTATAAACATTACACTCACCTGCGCGGCACAAGCAGCTCCAGAAAATAAGCCCAGTACAGCTCCCATTTCGTATTTTGGTTTCCAGTAATATCGAAACAAAAATTAAAGAGCACTAAATGTGATCAAGAAAACTATGACTGCAATCTCCGACTAAGGTGGTGGTATCCTTTAGTGCAGTACTTCTGTGGTGATTTTTTTGAAACGTTGTAACTTTCACAATTTATGGAGTTGGAAAGAGCTTTATATATACATCGTTTTTAAGCTTATGATTTGCACATTCCCATGAGCTTACGAAACAAACTAGCAAAACTAGTAGATTAGCAAAAATTTTTTGACATACTCACATCTGACAGGCTGAATATAGACCAAAAATATTTCAATAACGATTTCTCAAAACTGTAGAATCAGCCGAAATTTATTGTGCCATGAATTGAAGGACATGCCGGCCGAGGGACATTTGTTTTGGATTTAGCTCAAAACGTCTTAATACTCCAGAAAATCCAGCATGTGACACGAAATTTCGCAACCTTGTATTAAGTTTTCTCAACTTTGTATTCAGTTTTCTCGCAATTGGAGATGCTCAAACCAAGAAAAATTTCCCTCCGCAAAAAGGGCGAATTTTCATCCAGCCAAAATTCAGGCGAATCCATTCCATTGGGTAGTTTTTGAGAAATCGATGGTCAAAACAAAATATGTAATCGCAGCTTTGCCGAAATGATCTTTCGGCCAAATCTCTAGCTTAAAGCAATGATTACGGTACGTACATTTCATCGAAAGAATGACCGTTGGCGAAATTGGCAAATTGGCGAAATTTCAAGAAAAAACGGCAATTTTAGCAAATTTAGCTACATTTGTGGACCTTACCTTATTTTGCAACTAAGCTCATGAACCAACTCGTTCGCGAAATAAACTCTAGCAGAATTTTTCGCCAACGTTTTTGAACTTTTCTGCAATTTTGGAATTTTTTCAATTTTCAAAGGCAATTTTCGCGAACGAGTTGGTTTATGAGCTTTCCTAAATTTAGTTGCAACATATGCTCAAGCTTAAGGTCCACGAATGTAGCTAAATTTGCTAAAATCGCCATTTTTTCTTTAAATTTCGCCAACGGTCATTGTTTCGGTGAAATGTACCGTATATACCGTATGTATAAATAGACCATGTATCGATTGAGTATAAAGAAGACAGAATTGTCTGTAAGATTTGGTAGTAATTTTGCAAAAACTGATTTCTCGAAAATGACCGACTTAACCACTAGAGACAGCTGAAAGGTTGTAAAAGCAAAAATGTTCGGTGCTCTCTTTCCAGCTATAACCAATCTGGTGTAGCGACTGCGCACTGACAGAATAATGGCAAAAACAAAATCTTTTCACCTAAAAATACGGAACTCGTCCCAGAATGTTAAAGAGAACCAAAATATTTTATTTTGAAAGTTTCACCCATTTGCATAGCAATTGGAGCCTGTAAGGTCAAATTAACACAAAGCGATATCAGCAACTTAACGGAGGAAGCCGCCGACCTCCCGCCCTCCATAAATTCGTGCCCAGGAAGAAGCCAGAAGGACCACTGTCTAACGTTAATATTACGTCATGATTAGATGCTTTTCGCATTAGAACCGGCTGAAAATGTGATTTTTGGTATAAACATGAAAAATGTTTCAAGTGGTGGAGGGTTGGTGGGTCTCCAGATGGCCCTCAAAAATGTCAAGGGAACTGGGGAAGAAGACCCCACCCACCGTAAATCTCTGGTATATATATACCTATATGCCTAAATGGCACACGTCCCGTCCGAGGTTTACCCTTGAAATGCCGGTACTCTGGGCATGTCATCGCCCTCCCTACTTGGGGGGATCAGTGGCGACGCCAGGGGAGTGGCGGGCCCGAGCCCTCCTTTGCGATTTGGGCCCCTCTCTTGGGGGTGTCGGTATGGTATAGGTGTGTTGGGCGGGGTGGGGGGAATGGAGGATGGAGGGGTCACCGGCCCTTTCCCTTAAAAATTTTTTCAACCCCCACCCTAATTTTTAGCAAAAAATTCGAAAATTTTAAAAATTAGCGAAAAATTGCTAAAATCCGCTTAATTATATGTATATACCTTAACACTAGTACAAAATTGAGAAAATTTTTCAGTTTTTTAACGAAAAACCGATTTTTCTCCAACCCCCCTCGAAAATTTTTCTTATAAGAAAAATTTTCGAGCGGGGGGTTGGAGAAAAATCGGTTTAAAAAGGGGTAATTACCCCTCCCCCAAATCGATTTTTTCCACCCCACCCCCTTTTTTCCCAGACCCCCTCCCTTCTTTTTTCAAACCACCTACCCTGTTTTCGCCAGCCACAGTATATACCTATGCCGTCCGCCACCCTCGAAAAGCCCCGTAGCCGTAGGCACATTTTCGATAAATTTTCGCTAAATATTTTCCACCAAAAACCCTTTTATCCGCTAAAGTGTAAGATTACCAAAATTTTGCCCCCCCCCAACCACATAAGTGCCAATTAGCAAAAGAAAACTTTTCCTGGAAAAAATTCGGAAAAAACTGGAATATAGCCATGGGGGAAAAAAACCCACATTTTCGGATTTTGGCTGGAACTTTTTTATTATAAGGGCAATCTGAGAACTTTATATACCATCGTACTTGGCGTATATACTTAGAACTTTCTTTTAAGCCTATTTGCACTTCTGTAGGTTGTACCGTTAGGGCGGTATAATGCAAAAAGTAGCGGGGGAAAAAAAACCCAATGGGGGGAAAAAAACCCAAATGGGGGGAAAATAAACCCACCCCTCACAGGTCTTAAAAATTGTTCTATCGCAATTCTGACACTTCCAGTGTAAAATTCAACCCTTTTTTAGTTAGTATGAACCAAAAAACCCGATCTAAGTAGCTTTTTTTGAGATCTCATGTGCCGTTGAAAATGCTGCATCAACTGGCCAGGTTTCATAAAGTTTAACACATAAACATAGGGCAATTTTTGAAAAATGCTAAAAATGATGTAATTTGATAAAACTTATTATTCTATCGTGTAGAGAATGGTTCTTTACGTAGAATTGGCTGTTAAAATCCACAATTGTACCTGCATTGGGTCCTCCAGCAGCGAAATGGCACTTTCAAGGTTTTTGTCCCCTAGCTAGCCAGGGAAGCAAAATTGTCCGACTCTGACCGCATAGGATTACGCAGCGTGCTCGATAGTACCGTGCTATAGTCTCTAATTGTTTCCGTGTTGAGTTGTTAAAAAATTTTTCAAAAAAATTTGGGTGGGTTTTTTTCCCCCCAAAGTGGGTTTTTTTCCCCCGCCACGTTTGGCAATGTGCCAGACCAACGGTACAGCGGATCGGTCTAATTTTGGCTGTGTGCAAAGAGGAAGAGTTGCCATCATTGCAGATGTTTGCAAAACTTTTCTAACTCAACCCAGTCAAAAGTTACATCGGTCCAAACTTTTGGTAAATTTTTGGATGGTTGAACCAAAAAGTAGTTGTCATTTTCAAAATGTCATAAAATGAGCAGGAGTGAACCAAATGACTTGATCTTTGCATACATAGGTTAGAAAGAGTCGCGCTTCCTGCTGCTATGTTTTGGAGCTCATATCTCCAACCCATGACCCAGGAGGCGGGTGGGTTTTTTTCCCCCCCAAAAAGGGGGTGGGTTTTTTTTCACCCCATGGCTATAATAGTGTTAACTACAAATTTTTTCCCAATATTTTTCCTATTTTTTCCCGATACCTGAAAAAATCGGAAAATTATCCGGAGCAAAAATGAAGAAATATTTTTGATTTTTAGTTGGAAATAACGCTTTTTTAGCAAATTTGCGAATTTTTTCTAAATTTTTGACCAAAAAATTCCCCCCCCCAAATTCGATTTTTCTGGATCCCACCCCCACCTCAAAACAGCTGACCCCACCACCCTAAATTCGGCTACCCCCTCCCCAAACGATTTCTCAAGGTACACCTATGATCTATACAGCTCCTGGGAAACTACTTGATATGTCCCGCCCCGATACACACGCATCACAATCCACTGACCTCCCCAGCCTCCACTCCGACACCACAATATACGCCAAGCCTGATTACTTTTCCAGAATTTGAAGAATTTGATAACTGAATTGAAATATATTATAAAAATATAGTTTAAACATGTAATTAGCTTGTCTCCTATCAGCCCAAACCTAGAGAAACCGTATCTCAAAAAATAAAAAGTGGGTTGCAACTCGAGATCCTTTCCACCACTTTACGAAAACATAATAGTTTATGCTCCCACCTGCTCTATTTCAGTGAGCACAGAGAGAAGTATTGCATACTGCGCCACCGCCGTGAATCTAGCACAAATATAGTTTTGATAATTTTTGCGCGAATTTCTGCGGTGTACAACATAATTCGACATGATCCCTCGTATTATTTAGTAATCTTAAATTAAACTTTCACATTCTGGCTTCCGCCAATAAGATTGTAAACAAACGAAGCTGCATAATAAAGATAGTGAGAATGTTGTCACTGTTGCATCGCACATGTTGATGTCCAGACATGTGCAGGAGGGGAAGTTCTGGGGGGGGGTGAAGGGCGGCCGAAGGCCGCCGAAAAACCGGATTTTTCCGGTTTTTTACTGGAAAAATCCGGATTCTGGGGGGTGAGGGGACCCCTCTGGGGGGGGGGGGTGAGCTCGGGTCTGGGGGGGAAACCCCCCCCCCCCCAAGCACACGTATGCTGATGTCTCGTCACTGTCATATTGCAGTATCTTCAGAATTCCGAATCTTCAGACTTTCTTGTTACTCGGGATTGCCAGGGAGAGAGGCTAGAAGCAATAGGTATACATGTGTGTCGGATGGAAGCCCTTTGCATTTATATTCACCTTGCATATGCACCATTTGGGCTATCTCTGTAAAGTTTGAAGCAAAAATCTGTCGACTGGTTTTTTGGAATCCTGATTCCTGACTACTGACTACTAATGCATATTTCACGTAAAAATGTATAAATATTAGGGATCGACCTGATATCTAGATCCAGCCGTATACTGCAGATCCGTATCCGGTCGGATCCAAGCCAGATCCGGTAAAATCTTGGACCCGGGAATTTTTGGTTGAATAGTCAGATGCGCTCTTAGGGCCTAGGGAGGTGCCGGATGACAAATTTTGACGACCCAACTCCAGGTTTTCAACTCCATTCCTTTTTTCTACCCCCCTTCCCCAGAATTTTGGCCAAAAATGGCAAACAAATAGAAAATTCAGCGTGTTGGGGCAATTTTGGCTGACACCCCCCTACGTCGGAACATAAAAGGTATTAGGGCCCGTTGCATAAAGGTATTACTAATAAATTATTAGTGATTAGTTGATTAGTGCAGCAGTATTAATGAGCAAAGCTATTAATTGAGCCAACAAATTTTGGTGTTTTTGTTATTATTTTGTAGATATTAATGAAATGATTAATGATTAATTAATGATAATTTATAAAAAATGGCTAAAACTTTCTAAAATTTTCACCAACTCAATAGTTTTGATCACAAAGATCAGAGAAAACCTGATTTTGAAGGTTATTCCTTCGGCTTAGTTCAAATTTTAATTTTACACCAATTTAGAGTAGATAGTTCGGTAGAACATCTCAAAGCAACAAAACGACATGTAAACACCCTCTCCATGTGTTTACGTGACATTTTACTTCCTGTTTGAAAAGACGCGTTTCTCTTTATGCAAATTAGTTTGCCTAGACTACCTTTTGTCTTCAGTGTCTGTTCTGTCTTTGCATGCATTTCTTTCGTAACAACACGAAGTACCCGTTTGGGTAGAAAAACAATTCCACACTAACCCAGTGGTGGCTGCTTGACTTTACTTCCTTGCATTTTCAAATCTGCCGTTTATCTGATTATTCAGTTGGCTATTAATTTGGTGGCTATTTTCTCAATGTCTGGTGTCCAGTGGCGGCTATTTGAGAGAAGATAAAGCAGACCAGCCTCGCTCTCAGTCTATATTTTGCTTCAGCAATATGGTAAGCAGTATATATTCAGCTTGTAGTATATCAAGCTTCTCAATAACTTGTCTCATTCATTATTGTTAATTCCATATTTGAATGATACCAAGAGTACATAATAACTAAGAGTTATCAAGCAGAAAACATCATCTGCACAATAACGGCTGACCCCCACCCCCCACAACTGAGTATGTGCACTTCAAAGAAATTTGCACGCTATGCCTACGTTATAAAGCTCAAAAACACAACTAGTCAGTTGGTTCAATATGCGTCTGCTTAGAGCTTTTTAACGTAGGCATAGCGTGCAAATTTCTTTTAAGTGCACATACTCAGTTGTGGGGGGTCAGCCTTATTGTGCTGATGATGTTTTCTGCTTGTCACACTCTTAGTTATTATGTACTGTTGATGATACTCGTTTGACTAGAAAACTAAACATACTGCAACATATAAAATGGCTGATGCAGATAAATTGAGCGAGTTAGAGCGATCACTAAGAGCTCTGGAACGCAGGCTCAAAACTGTAGAGAGTGAAAACGAGACATTACGAAGTGAAAATTAAGAGCTCCGGGAATCGAGCAAATCCGATACAAAGGGCATCGGAACGCTACAGGCCAACGATCATGGGCTCCAGGCTAGTACGACTGACGGAGTTCCGCGGCGAGCCTGACTCAACTAGCTTCACTGCCTGGCTACGAAAAGTCGAAGCTACGGCAGAATACTATGAATGGACGGAAGTCCAACTTCCCCAAAATTAACTGGGTTGTTAAGTGATCCCGCGCTTGCATTTGTTCAGGATTTGCCTAAAGAAATGCATATCTCCTATAAGGAAATGACTAATGCACTAGAGTCTAAGTACAGACCACACAGCACTGACTTCTATGCCTTGTCGATGAGTAATAGCAAGAGTGCATAATAACTAAGAGTGACAAGCGTCAAGCTCTTAGTTATTAGGCTTGTGGGCATGATCTGCACGATAACGGCTGACCCCCCCCCACAAATTAGACCCATCACTTCAAAGAAATTCAAACGCTATGCTTGTGTGCTGAAGCTCGCAACAGACGCACATTGAACAACTGACTAGTTGTGTTTTTGAGCTTTAGAACGTAGGCATAAGCGGGCAAAAATATTTGAAGTGCACATGCTCAGTTGTGGGGGGGTCAGCCGTTATTGTGCAGATGGTGTTTTCTGCTTGATAACTAAGAGTGTGACACTTGTCAGACTTAGTTATTATGTACTCTTGGTAATAGTAAGCAGAACAAGGAAGAAATTGTTCTACAATTCAGTCATAAATTGCTGGAATTGGCAAAGCAGGCTTTCCCTCCCTCTCCCTCTGATGCGGTACTCAATTCAGAAGTCCACAGGGTCTCTATAAAAGGACTTCAACCAGACCTAATGTGGGAGGTAATGCGTGAGGAGCCTAAAACATTTAAAGCTGCAGTTGAATTGGCAGAAAAAGTTCAACATGAGAAGCAACTTTTTAAGGAGGCTGCGCAAACAAGCGTAGATACCGTAAACGCGGTTAATTCCCCTACCAGTTCAGTTGATACATTAATTGGTCTTTTAGGCAAGACCCTAACCAAGATGGGGAATAATGACTCAGAAGAGAAACCTGACGGCGCGGTAGGTGCTGTCGGCAACTCTTCCAGAGGGAGAGACGTCCCTTCCGGGCTTGAGTAGCGCATGGGACACATTGAAAGGCAGCTCCGATTGTTGACCTGCAGAAGCAGAGAAAATGATCGTGGACAGCGCGGAGGCAGAGGCAGAGGTGCGGTAGGCTCCTCTGGCTCAGCTTCTGGCTATAGCAGAAAGTGGTGCGACTACTGCAGAAGCAGTATGCATCACACCTCCGCTTACTGGTACAAAAATGGAGGCTCACAGGAACAAGGGCAGCAGTCAGCTAGAGGACGGTAGGCTCCACGTGATCGGAACGGCCCCAAAAATGGACAGGGATAAGGTCGGCAAGTACAATAGGTGGGACTCAGATTCTGAAGTGGGCGCTGTTTACCCCGTAGTGAATGCAATGGTCCTTCCTAATCTGGCAGATCTGATCAATGATTGCGTGCAACTGAAATCTATATAACCAATGTGGCAGGAAGATGGAATTGAAGGAGGTGGATCCTTGGCGGAACGAATCCACTTCGTAGAAATGGGTTGACGTTCATGGCACCCAACGTTCTATATAGCCAAGGGAACCTTTTTCGGTTCGAACTTGGAAGGTGTGGGCGAATCTCAAAAGGAGGCAAAGTCACCACTATATGTGGGCTTGCTCTGCCTGGTGATCTAACAGAGCCCGTTAGATGAAATTATTGCATTCTTCAGCGCCACTTTGATCCATCCGTGTTGCCCCAGGACAAAGATAACATAAGGAGCATGATCAAAGATAACTACCCAGTACTACTATCGCACGACTCATGAGGGAATAAAGCGTATGATGATGCAGCTGCGGGAGCCCGAATGACAGCCGAAGGCTAAACGAGCTGATATTGACCTGGAGAGAACAGAGGCCAAGACAGCTAACATGTTTGTCCGCTCGTATAAAGAATTGTTGGATACGGAGTATACTAATGGTATAGTTCCAGAGGCCGAAAAGACCAGAGCCGAGGTTAGGGCGTGCTGGGACATAGATAAAGCGCGCAAATTCCTTTTCTTCCACAGTGCTGAGGCAGATATATGAGACTATTATCTTGTCTCTCCGCCTGGGAACCGATCGTGGCCTCAACGCAGAGGGGTCATTGTGGACAGAAAAGGGGAAGAAAAACCTCAATTCCTTATGTAAATTTTGCATGTGAAGGAAGACATTCGCCCTGACAACGACGTCAGAAATATGGATTACGCCATAGTGGAAAAAATCTTGATGCAGGGTCAGGGCATGGTCAGAAGGCCGCACTGTCCAGTCTTTTGGAAGCAAATGAGTGGAGGCCAGAGTACGTCCAGGCAGTGCTACGTGCTTCTGACTGGCCAGAGCCTCAGATTGATTTAGATCCGTACCAGGAGGTTCCAACGGAGGCAACTAATGGCCTTAACGAGTCCCAATCCCAGGCTGTGGAGATGGCATTAAACCGCAGCATAGCCTTAGTGCAAGGCCCTCCGGGTATCGGAAAAACTACTACAGCTGCAGCTGTGGTGGTTTCAAAGTGGTTGGCGGGGCTGGATAAAGAAGCAAAGATCATGATTTGTGCACCATCAAATGTGGTCACAAATCACCTAGCCAGAAAAGTCGTAGATGTCGCCGAGATAGCCGGGTTGCCATCAGACCAGGTTGTCCGCATCTTCTCCAGAGCGATGGTTCCCTGGCTGCATCCGGAGATAAGGCCTCTCAGTGCCGTCTATAAAGCCACTAAAGAAGGTGATCCAGTGTTCGCTAAGCTTCACCAAATGTACTTGGAGAACACCATTCCCGAAGGCGACTTGGAAAAGTATTGGAACCTCCGGGCAAAGCGAGTTTAGGAGTGTTGTCAGCAAATGCAAGGTTATCTGTTGTACGGCCAGTAGCGCAGGCTGCAGGCTGCTGACAAATTCCAACTGGCGATTTGAATTTCTTCTGATCGGCGAGGCTGGCCAGATTACGATTCCTGAAATATTGATTCCGATCATGGCATTCAAAGCACCTCAGTGTGTTTTGGTAGGTGATCATAAACAACTCCGGCCCACCATCTTGAGTAGAGTGGATCAGGACAATGGTCTCGGCATATCCTTATTGGAACTAGGTGACCAGCGACGGAATTGAGCCGCACATGTTAAAACAGTAGTATCGTATGCCACTTGTTGACTTCAGCAGCAAGGAATGGTAATGGCATTTGGAACAATGCGCAAACCACGAGGCTTACTGCGATCTGCCGACAGGGCTCTTATGGCTATCGATGTTGATTCTCGGAGCCAGCGAGAAGCGGATGGAACAAGTATTTACAACCTAGGTGAGGCCAATATCGTAGTTTCATCGGTAACTGCGTTGGCCAGCGTGGGTAGAGTGTGCGGACCAACTGTGGGAGTCATTACACCATACCGCGCACAAAAGAGATGGCTTCGCAGGAAGCTGAACACAGCTGGGTTCAGGGAAGTATCGGTAAATACTATCGATGCTTATCAGGGTCAAGAGAAAAATTTTATCATTGTCAGCATTACCAGAGCGGATGAAACGGGTAAGCAGGGATTCCTGAAGGAATTCAGACGACTGAATGTTTTGCTTACTCGAGCCCGTCGAGCCTTGATAGTGATCGCCGACTTCACTAAACTTTGCTTGAGTCAGCACAGCAACATATTCCGAAAACTCAAGCGACATTTTCAGAAGCAGAACTGCCTTCTCGCCGGGGATCCCTGGAAGAGGTGGAAACCGCGGAAAGGGGCATAAACCTACAGCCGAAGCCACCTGAACGCGGCAGATGCTTCGGGAAAGTCGCAGATGACAACTAGTGCCCGTGTCAACGGATTCAAGATTGACAATGTTTTGCTCGATACTGGAGCTGAAGCGGCTCTGGTTCGGATCCCTCCTGGCTGTATGAGAACCGTAAGCTCCCCTAATATCTCGGGCGTTTACGGGGAAAGATTGGAAACACTGGGACAGGCAACAGTATCTATTCAATTGGGAAATTGGCAAACGAATGCGACTTGTCGAATGCGACTTGTCCCAGACAGTTGCCGCTATAACGCCATTATTGGTGTGGATATTTTGGGCCAATGGGCTATTCCGAACCTAATAATTCAGAAGTTGGGTTTGCGCAGAAACCTAGTGGAGGAAACGACGAGTCAGTGTGCCTGGTGATGTGATTGTGCCCCCTCGCTCTGGCGTTTACGCCAGTTGTCGAGTTGGGAAGGAGGTTTCTCCTAGAAAAACAGATATTCTATTCTAGCCAATAACCGGACCAAAAAGCCGAGCAATGCTGATGGTAGATCACGCATTTTTAACGGTTTGTGATAGCAAAACGAATGTACCCTTAATGAACACCACGGAAATGCCAGTGAAGCTTTACCAGGGGACAACAATTGGTAGAATCGCTGAAGTGTCTACCGAGGAAGACTCAGCAACAGTGAGTAGCATTGATAAACAGTTTGAGTGTGTTTGATATTGGTAAGTTTCCTTTGGAGAATCGCAATTAACTAACTCTCAGAGGCAGGAGTTACGCAATATGTTGAAACGTAATCAGTCACTATTTGCTATGTCTAATCGTAACCTAGGTACAATTGGGTCGGCCGAGCATTGCATAGACACGGGGGATGCCAAACCCATAAAACTGCCAATGACACGAATGCCATTTTCTCAAAACGAGGTGGTAAAATCGCATATAGCAGAAATGTTAAGTGATGGCATTATCGAACGCTCGCAAAGTCCTGGGGTTTTCCAGTGGTGCTTGTGAAGAAGAAAAATGGGAGTATGAGGTTCTGTGTAGACAATCGGAAATTGAATGAGGTTACCGTGAAAGATTCGTTTCCGTTGCCGAGGATTGATGACATTTTAGATCAGCTGAGCAGGAAGAAGTTCCTCACTAGCCTGGATCTCCGTTCGGGGTATTTATATAGCAAATTCCCATTGCTCAGGGTCATAAGGCAAAAAACTGCTTTCATCACGCCAGATGGCCAATATCAATTTAAGGTAATGCCTTTTGGCTTATGCAATGCGCCTTCCACGTTCCAGAGATTAATGACAGTAGTTTTGGAAGGGCTTTTAGGTAAGTCCTGCTTCGTTTATCTTGACGACATTTTTGTTGTCTCCGAATCTTTCGAAGAGCACTTGCTATATTTACAGAAAGTCTTCGACTGTCTCGATCACCACCAGTTACGATTGAAGCCAAGTAAGTGAGTCTACGCCAGGGAAAGTGTTGACTACTTGGGCCACGTCATTACACCTGAAGGGGTGAAAACGAATCTAAGATTAGTGGAATCCGTTACAGCATGTCCTGAACCAACAACAGTGAAATAACTACAACATATCTTAGGAATATGTGGATACTATAGACGATTTATACGGAACTATTCGACAATTGCCACTCCTTTGAATAATTTATTAAGGAAGGGCGGGCACCAGGTTCAAATGGACTGGGGATTGTCAAAATTCCTTCCAGGCATTGAAAGATAAATTGTGCCGTTCTCCTGCACTGGCATATCCCAATTTCAGCCAAGATTTCATAGTGCAAACAGACGCCAGCGACACGGAGATTGGTGCAGTTCTGTCCCAGCAGGTGGATGGAATTGAGCGACCTATTGCTTATTAGGTCCCTAATTCCAGCAGAGCGCCGCTACTCCATCTCGGAAAGAGAGGCTTTGGGCAT
The DNA here is from genome assembly GCA_030248195.1 of Trissonchulus latispiculum. Lineage (NCBI taxonomy): Eukaryota > Metazoa > Nematoda > Enoplea > Enoplida > Ironidae > Trissonchulus > Trissonchulus latispiculum. The sequence continues at coordinate 1,977 of JASAND010002245.1, read as the reverse complement.
TCTGTATGGAGTAAATCATTTCCATCCCTATTTGTACGGGCATCTTTTCACTTTGGTGACGGATCATAAGCCACTGAAATATATTATGAATGGTAGGTGTAGTACGAACAAAAGTGCTAGACGGTATATAACCTTACAGGAGTCTACTTTTACTACTGAATATAGAAAAGGGATGGCAAACGCGAATGCAGACTTTTATCACAACCCATAGGCGAAGGAAAATGCGAGAAAGGCGTTCAGGTAGCTGTTTGTCGCGATGCCGGAGAGGATAGGGATTTATCTTCGCAAGCTGTTTCATTCCGTGACCGACAACTTCAGTCCGAATGAGCACCTCTGATTGAGTTCTTGGAAACAGGACACTCTGATTGCATGATGCGCCATCGACCATACGTAGTATCGGGGAACTAATTTGGAGTCCGATTTGGTGAAAGAAATTCTTTAAATATGTGGAACACGGAAAACCTCGTCGACATGTTACCATCCTCAAAGTCAAGGGTTGGTTGAGCGATGGAACAAGACATTTGAGCACATGATTGGGACGAATATGTGCCTGCCGTGGTATTCGCTTACAACACGTCGAGGCATGCGAGTACAAAGGAATCCCAGTTCCTTCTGACATATGGTCGCGAAGCTCGATTACCGGTTAATTTAGGATTACAGCTGCCTAAAGAGAAGTTTATTGATTTATCGGATTATAAACAATCTCTTCTTAGGGCTTAGAAGGCCAGAGACGCTGCTAAACAGCATATCTTGAAAGCACAACAGGTTCAAAGACAGCAAATTATAGAAAAGTGCACATTCCTTCTGATTACAGAGAGGGGGAGTTCGTGCTGCTATACACACCTGTTGTCGGTATAGGGAAATCTAAAAAATTTACTAACTTTTGGCACGGTCCATATGTGATAGAAAAACTAGAACTGCCTAATCTGACAAATAGTTCCGGGTCTGACTATCAAACGGTTCATTTTAATCGAGTTTAACCTTATTATGACAGAAACGATGCTTTAGCCACTGTTTCAAATAGAAGTAGACCGTTTTTGCCTAGAATAACCAAATATGCTGGCACTAAAATCCTGCTTTGATTGTTTCAGGTGCGGATGTTTGTTGGTATATCAAATTCATTGCATCGCTTCTACAGCCATCGATTTACTCTGGCTGGACGAAACTTCACTTCCATAGAGCATGCGCATTGGTACAGCTGCTTGCGTCAGCATAGCTGTCAGCGCTGGGCTGATCAGTTATTGGCTGAATTTGCCCACCTTGAGCCAGCAGGGTTGCAAACTCGAGTAGCAGCCCACGGGTTTGAACCTACGGCCGACTATGGCGCAGTGTCTACAAATCCTTGGTTCTTTTTGCTCTGATGGAATGTCCGGAGATGGCAGCAGCCTTTCCACCTCGTAATAGGAATCCCATTTTTATTTGCGTTGGTCAGGCGGATTTTCACTGGGGCTGTGGGCTTCGGGAAGTGAAGGCCATGTCCCTGGATGAAACCGCCTATCCTGGCCGAAATCTGTATGGAGAGATCCTACAGGAAATTTATGCTGAACGGCAATCCAATTCCCTTAGCTCGGAGTTCGCCGTCTAGGATTTATTTGATCGATGCGTCCTGTCTACCGATCGTCTGTTTCGATCAGTGCTAGTGCTGTTATCCTTCCTCAATTCTGCGTGAATCTTCCCTCCGTGGCTTCCGTCTATCTCCATATAAGGTTGTTGTGTTTCTCTGTGGCGTCAACGTTGCCAAAAGAGCCGGAGGCGTTTTGGATTTCTGAGTGGAAACTGGAAAGCCATGCGTAAGGCTATGCGCCGCCATCGTCAGTAAATCTTTGTTGTTTGGCTTCCTTGTCCTACTCAACGAGTGAGCCGGGTCTCTGCATATAATGCCTTCCTTAAGTCAAAGCTGGTGTCTATCCAAACCCCTACGGTCCATATCATCGAGCCGATTTCATCTTTCCATCCTACCCATCATGGCGATGTAAG
>JASAND010002243.1:0-13143 GCA_030248195.1 Trissonchulus latispiculum | reverse complement strand
TGTACTTCGTTCAGTTACGTATTGCTCGGGTCACAATAAATTTGTAATGCTCTTTTTGCGCAAATATGACATTTTCTGAATGAATGTAGTGTTGAACACTAACGTGACATAGAAGAATAAAAATGCTCGGATGGAGCATGAAAAATGCAATATATTGGTCCAGTATAAACTGGTCAGTGGTCAATATAGGTCTCTGGTTTATTTTTAGGCCAAAATTTAATGGGGGGGGGCGATATGGGGGGGCTCAAAGTTGCCCCCCCCCCCCCCCCCATCGATGGGGGGGGCTCACCAAAAGTGGGGGGGCATATGTTTGGAAAAAATTTTGCAAATTTTTACGATTTTTTGTGTAAAAATTGCCAAAAATCGCTAAAAAATGACTAATTTTAGGTGTTTTTTACGCTAAAATAGCGAAAATTTCGTTAAAATTCCGGCGCAGCCGGAAAATTTTTTGAAAATTTAGGGTAAAAATGGTGAAATCTGGCAATTTTTTGGCTTATGGGGGGAGGTAAAAATTTATGGGGGGCTTTTATGGGGGGGAGGTTGCCGAGTGGGGGGCCCCCCACCCCCCCCCAAGTAAAAATAAGCCAGGGTCTAGCAAGCGAATGGCTTTTTTCCCGATGGGTCAAAATCATCGGGAATAAAAAGCCACATATCAACAGAGACCACATGACGTCATGAATTGTTTACAATTGTATGAGAACAAAGCCAGATGTGTCCCCACTTGATTGCAATAGAAATTATTGAGACAGTGCTATTGACACTAAAGTTATGAATTTTAAACATTATCTTTTCCCGCCATTTCAGGAACAAAGTACGTATCATAGGGGTCGCGGCAGCGACCCCTATAATATGTGTGAAAAGTGGCTGGAGACAGTGTAAAATAAGCTGCGCAGAAGCTGCGCAAAATCCTGCGCAGATCCTGCGCAGATTTCATGCGCATATTGTAGAGCACATCGAGTTTAGTATGTCTGTGAAGTTTCAGCCCCGTATCACTTACCGTTAAAAAGTTGCGCCCCGGACCGGTTATGGCGGCGATGTTTTTTTTCCGGTTTCTCCTATATGATGGTTGTATTGTACATAATGTTCGCCGCTTTCACGTGATCTGCAGCGGTGGGCCAACCTAAAGGGCTATGGGGTCTAGTAGTACCCTCTAAAGAATTTAAGAATCACAACTTTTTTGCGCCGCAGCTGCGCCACAGCGCCGCAGTGGCGCCGCAAAGTCGGCTCATAGCGAAAAGTGACCATTTTTGTGGTCGTCGCTCAGGTCGAACGTTACGAGCTGGAGCTGATTTCTTTTTATATTCAGAAATTACATATATTGAACTAACTAACGGTCCAGGTTGCGTTTCTCTATCACTTCCCTAGCGACCACAGTGGCCCGTCAAAAATGGCGAAAATTCGAAAAATGAAAAATCGAAATTTCTCGCTATCTATTCAAGAAAGCTCAAATCTTCCATACAATGGTTTTCTGGCACGGAGAATCGATTCCCGCAGTCAGTTTTACCGTCAGACCCACCCATTTTGCTGGGCTGGTTCCACTTTGCCGTCGGGAGGGTCAAGTCGGAAACCGCTTCCTGGAGGTCCATAGTAGGCTCTACAGGGCCTCTCAAAACTTTGTCTATAGGGGTTTTCTGGTGTGCCCAGCTCATTCCCGGTATCCGTTTTGCCGTTCGACGTGTCAATATTGCTGGGCTGGTTCTACTTTGCCGTTTGAAGGGTCAGTCGGGTGGGAGGGTCAGATGGTCGAAAATAAAGTTTCTCAAAAGTGGTCAAATTCGGTATCAAATGAAAGCCCTAAGTGAGCTGAGCAACTTTTGTCATAGAACTGCGTACCCAAAGTGGCTGTAGAGTGCTGTGGTGGGGTGGGGTGGGGACTTAGGCGATTTTGGGTGAAAAATAAAATTTTTCAAAACTGGTCAAAGTTGGTATCAAATGAGAGTTCTAAGTGAGCTGAGCAACTTTTGTCATAGAACTGCGTACCCAAAGTGGCTGTAGAGTGCTGTGGTGGGGTGGGGTGGGGACTTAGCCATTTAGGGTGAAAAATAAAATTTTTCAAAAGTGGTATATAAAATTTGGTATCAAATGAAAGCCCTAAGTGAGCTGAGCAACTTTTGTCATAGAACTGCGTACCCAAAGTGGCTGTAGAGTGCTGTGGTGGGGTGGGGTGGGGACTTGGGCGATTTTGGGTCAAAAATAAAATTTTTCAAAAGTGGTAAAATTTGGTATCAAATGAAAGCCCTAAGTGAGCTGAGCAACTTTTGCGGTGTCGGATTTATGCCTTTCTCAACCGGAATTTAAAAGATAGACATAGGCGCCCAACACACATATTATCCCCTTTTGTGCGGAGCATTTTTGTTACTTGTATATATATACGTATATAGTAAATAGGAAAAAAGTGAGACGATAGAAATCAAGGCCCTAATGTACCCTATGAGGCGCGTAGTCAGGGGTTGGGATTGGGGGGAACTCCTCCAGGATTTGTGGACACCCCCAGAATTTTTCCCGACAACTCTTTTTTTCAAAATATTTTCGCACCTGCGGCTCGAATTTAGCACACTTTGTTTGCCATCATAATGTTTAGGACACCAAAAAATTAGTTATAAATCCTTATTTCGTGTATATTAGTTGATAAGTGTATGCAACTTCTGCTTGCATAAAAACGTATTGAGTGCCTCAGTTCTTTTCTCTATTTCAAAAAATTGTTTGGCAAAACTTCTTCAGAAGATTACAAATTACAGAATTTTTCAGTTTAGTGGGGGCTCGGACCGAATACCCCGGACAAATTTTGGCATTCACCCTCTCGAAATTTTTTCTAGCTGCGCTACTGTGCCCTATCTCCGTGTTTTTCGTTAAAAAAGTGCACAATAACGGTTAGCTATATATAAATGTAAATATTACAGATACTGAATGCTGCTGCAGAGCTCATTCTGGCAGGTCCAAGCTATCAGCTTTCCAAGGAAACAATTGAATACTTTTAATTTTTGACATTTTGTTGAAATAAGCTATATGCGAACAGCTTGAGTGTTGAAGCTGACGATGACAATGGAGCAGAAACATTCGTGTATTCCGCCTCCAATTATCACCATGGGCGCACCCAGGGGGGGGGTTTTGGGGGTTCCGACCCCCCTCTTTTTGTCCGACCCCCCCCCCTGGAATTTTTGGGGAGAAAGCAAAAATTGAACTATTTTTAGTGCATACAATTAAAAATTATGAAAGTTTTTCTCGCCTTCGGTGCTTTTCTATCTCGATTTTTATAATTTTTCTCCCCTGCGGAGCTTTTCTAACTGAATTTTCAAAAATTTTCGGGCCCGCGGAGCCTTTCTAACTGAATTTAAAAATTTTTCTCGTCTGCGGCGCTAATGTTTAATAACTGTTACAACGTTTTGGCGCGTCCGGCGCTTTTTTACCTCAATTTTTCGCGCCTGCTTCGCTTTTCTATTTTTCTGTTTCCATTTTACTGAATTTCCGCGACTGCGGCACTATTGTGTCTCGATGTTAACAAATTAAAATTTTAACAATGCGCCTGGCAGAGCTTTTTATTCGAATCTTTTCAAGCATTTCCAATACAAATTTTGCCATTATGTCAAAGAATTTCTCAACTTTTATTGAAATCTTTTTAAAGATTTTCATTACGGCTTTTTTCAAAATTTCAAAAATTGTCTCAACTTCTGGGGGGCTCCGCCCCCCAGACCCCCGCCTGGCGACTAGTCTTAAATCTCGTCATTTTTACTGTATATACCCAAAATGAACTCTGGTGAAAATTTTGCCGCCACCCCCCCCCCCTCACGCGTAAATGTGTCAGGAGAAAGCAAAAAATTTTTTCGGCTCGACCCCCCCCCTTTTCAAAATCCTGGGTGCGCCCCTGATTATCACAACACTTCGTTATCACAAATGCATATCTAAATATTTATCGATAATACAGCACATTTCGACAAACTTAATAATAAACTTTCGCCGGGTTTCAAATAACATTTCGAATATTCTGTTTTGGTACAAGTGTCCATTGTCTTTTTGTTTCATTTAGCTTCTTAGTTACGATTTAAAATTTCTGGGCATGTTTCCAATTGTATATATGTATATTGGTCTCCAATGAAGAACAGTATATAAATCAAAGATGGCATAAAAATCCAAAGTAACGGGATTACGGTTTTAATGAAATGTAAGCAATAGCACATTGTAGTGCTCCTCAGAGCTGAATCTTCTTTATTACTTATGGTTAGTTAGGACCTCCTTCCTGCCCGCTAGCCATAGAGCTTTCGCATGGCCCCCTATGGGACATCTGAGAGTGTTAGAAACTGTTGGGTTCGCGAACACTATCATCAGTAGGAAGTTAAGCCGGAGAATCACCGTCTACAGCGCTTTGTGTAGACTGGCAGCATGAGACCACAACAAGGGAGGACAATTTAGTGTATTTGTCGTACACTAAGCAATAGCGTAATATACACACAAGATAACCCCGGGATTATTAGCGCAGGACATGATTACGAATAGTGAAGTTGTAATCACGGGGTTGTCTTGGTTACTTGCGAATGAGGTTAGATGTCCACATGGGCCAGATGGAGGAACCGGTTGGTATCTTTTAACAGGGCCATGCTTCCATATAAGCATGTTCTAAGGGTAGAGGGTCTTGAACTAGCGGACGTATAGTTCAGTATTTAAAACCATCAAAATATGTAATTTTATAGTGAGAATAAATTAAGATCATTTACTGTGAATAAAAGATGTAAAGAAATCAAGGTTAAATCTAAACTGTAGAAACTTGACACACTTGTATCTTTCATGTGGTATAATGGCCCCATCATTACAAAACTATCACTTACTTAGTATCAGGGTACGGCATGACAAAAGTTCTATATACATTTAGAACAAGTATATAGCTTAGGAAAGGTATATACTAGGACAGATATCAAAAGTTAGTTCGTTCCTCCTACTTAAAACTAACTATTAACAGATTAACTCTCTGAAATGGCATATTATGTGGCTGACAAATATATGAGTGATATGACTCAAACTCTAAAGAATTATTATTTCTTCTTCATTTGCAACTTGTTCTTGTTCTTCTGCATGAACAGTGTTGATCCTTCGTTGAGGCATTTCTTTATTACAGACTTTGACAAAATGTCCGTATCGATGACAGTTATTGCAGTGACGACAATTTGCGGGGCATTTCCTGCTTCTGGTCTTATACTCTTCGAACCACAGAACCGGCAATGACGACAGCGCTTAGGACTTCGCGACGACTCTGTCGGACTCGGAACTACTGCGTTTGCTATTCTTTACTCGACACCGAGCATGAGACACATGGATGACGCGCACACACGCACACACCACACACAGGCGGATGGCACTGACACACACACACACACACACACGTATAACACACACACCTCACACACACACGCACACACACACACCACGCATACGCGGATGACACTGGCACACACACACACCACGCATACGCGGATGACACTGACACACACACACACACACACACACACACACACACACACACACACACACACACACACACACCCGCCCGCCCGCCCACCCACCCCCACACACACCACACAAATTGTCGAATGGCAGTGTAAAACAAGGCTGCGCAAATTCCTGCACAGTTCCTGCGCAGAATTTATTCCAAAACTTTAAGTTTAACATTTGTGCGATGCGAAGTTAAATGCCCGTATCCCTTTCCTTTAAAAAGTAAAAAAGCGCTTATGGAAGTGATGTTTTTCTGGTTTAGACTTTTGATGTCTCATAAGCTGGGCTTTTCCATGCGCAAAAGTGGGGTTGGGATAGGGACGTAGACAATTTTGTGTCAAAAATAAAATTGTTTAAAAGTGGTAAAATTTTGTATCAGACGGAAGCAGGGTATATATTTCAAATTCGGACCTATGCTTTTCAGTGTGCTTTTCCAAGAAAAAGTGTGTCTTTCTAAGAAAAAATGTGTTTTTCTAAGAAAGTGTATGTTTTTCTAAAAATTGATTTTTCTCGTTTTAAACGCGTTTACGACTGTTTTTACTATATACGTATAGCGTATTCCTAGTTGGTTTTGTCGTTCTAGCGATGAAAGCAGCAAATAGATACTGACGTGTATGGTCGATTTGGAAGAAGTGAACGCTATGGAATCGTATTAATCGATAATCAGATTTGTAACGGGGGATCTGGGGGAAGTTGAAAATTTTTAGAGATTGGTAAAAAGCCATAATGAAAACAGTGTAACCTTTTAATTTTATAAACCACATTTTCTTCTGAAATGTGCATAAGAGTGTGCCACTAGGCACTCTCTATGATATCAGAGCAAAAACTATGCTCTGCTCGCTAACGGCCCCCCCGCAAATCAGACCCTAGTGACCCCCCCGCGTAAATCAGTACCTAGTCGAAACGGGGGTACGCTCACTCGCTCTATGTTTATGTGCTTAAGCTCGAAAACACAAGTAGTGCGTGCGCGATTTTTGTGCCTGCTTCTAGCTTTAGAACACAAACGTAGCGCTCGAAATTCTTTAAAGTGATGGGTCTAATTTGCGGGGGGGGTGAGCCGTTAGCGAGCAGAGCATAGTTTTTGCTCTGATAATATAGAGCTTGCCTAGTGGCATACTCTTATCATTATGTACTCTTGCTAATACTTATAATATAGCGTTATACTAGAGGATCTGGGTTTATTTTAGGCAAAAATAAGTGGGGGGGGCGGAGAGTGGGTGGGGGACGCCCCCACTAGTGGGGGAGAGGAAATAAACTGGGCCAAAAATGCTAAAAATTCTGCGCAAATAGCCTGTTTTTCACATACACTGCTATAACTATGCTTAAAATTGCTCAAAAATCAAGTTTTATATAGCACCGAAAAAGGCGATTTTTGATCAAAAATTTCCGGCGACGCCGGAAAATTTTTATAAATTTTGACCAAAAAACCTAAAAATTTGGCAATTTTTGGGCGCCTTAGGGTGAGTGGGGGGGGAAGCCCAAAAAAGTGGGGGTGGGTGGGGCCGAGTGGGGGGGAACCCAAAAAGTGGGGGGGGGGGCGCCCCCCTCGAGTAAAATAAACCCAGAGGATTACAAAAGAAAATTACCATAAGTATATACAAAGATAGGATGTCAAGGCTTTGAAAAAATTAAGGAAAAGGCAAGTGCGCCGAAGGTGCAAAATTTTTCAGCCAATAGTCTTCCATAGTTTAAAACTTTTAAAGAAATTAGTAAAATTTTGCATCTGAAACTCAAAATTTCGGTGTGTTTTTAAGTATGTGTTTCTAAGAAAAAGTGTGAGAAAACACAGTAAAAAACCGTGGACGCAAGCCTCTAGCGAACTGGACAACTTTTTGTTGGTGCCACAAATCGGCTCAGGATGTAACATGGCTAAAACTACCTGAACGAAAGCAGATGAAATATATTACGGGAAATAAGATTCAGACCAACAAACATCTCTTCGGTGGACTTAACGAAAGCCCTTAACCCCATGGCTGATCCTTCCTCTTTCTGTTTTTATCTCAGTCATGTCGGAGCTGGATACTTCCTGACCTTAAATTATGCTACCGAGCAGGTGGACAATTTCTATCGCCATATTCCGGGCTTCCCTTCGTTGTCTGCCTTGCAAAGACGTGTGCTGGGCATGGAGGTGGAGGCTCCCAATATGGATGCACAATCCGCCTGCCGCCACGAATGATGATGATGAAAGCCCTTAACGATTTTGACTGAAATGCCCGATGTATTTATACTGAAATAGAGAAAATACACACTAAACACAGCTACGTTTCGTTTTGTACATTCCTGCTGCAGCAGGAATAAAAATATTAAGCCATAAAAGTTATAGTGAAGGCCTGCTTTTCGTAGTATAAACAACTGTATAGTCAAGCGGGAAACAACCCACTTTTCGGATTTTTGGCCAGAACTTTTTACTGGTTTGAGATATTGAAATACTGACTATACAGGCTGCAAGGCCTAGTCGTAAGCTTTCTTATGAGCTATAGAACACCTCTCTAGGGTGCGCCGTTAGTGAGAAAAAATGTCCCAAACTGGCGGGAAAAACCCAATGCGAGAAAAAACCCATATGCGGGAAAACACCCACCCAGAAAAATTTTTTGCGATAGCGCCCCTACATAATATTGGCTGGCACCAGGCCAACACGGTCTCCAGGGGACCGCGCAGACGCCTTTACACCCATATTATTATACTATATCAAATCAAATAGAAAGAAAAGCATCGCATGGTACACCGTGGGCTTAGGCAGAAAGTATAATCAAGGTCTGGGGGCGGAAGCCCCTCAGAAGAAGCCAGAGCCCAAACTACGGTAAATTGTCTCAGGAATTTAATTTAGATCACTCTAGAAATTCATACTACCGAATTTTTGGTCTGCGTTTTTTGGTGCGTATTTTTGTTTTTGACTGCGTATTTTTAAGCTCGACTGCGTAAATACGCAGTGTTTTACAAAAAAACCGTGTTTTGGATGCTCTGCAAGATAGGCTATTAAAATCCTAGATGGCTCATACCGGTAAGCCCACACTGGGGGTGGGTTTTTCCGCATTGGCGAGTGGGCTTTTTCCGCTTCACTATATCCCCGGTAATAACTACTGATCCCCTGTAATAACTTCTAAAACTTTTGATAATTTTTCGATTTTTCATTTTTCAAAGTGCTCCGATCGCTGTGTTGATTAATTACAGCCATGTGTTTTGGTTTTGGCTTTGTATGTTTGAATATGTGTAACTTAGTTTTACGTGTCTAGTGATATACGTAGCCTTCCGCTTACTTCATCAATAACTCCTCTTTGCTTATGTACATTTTTGTGTATTCATAACATTGTTTGTGTATATATACGTAGTGCTTATCTGAGTACTTTAAAACAAAAGTGACTGATTAATTTAAAGCAGGTTTAGTGAAGTATAATATTGGGGGGTGTATTATGAAATGTTAACGAATTATAAAGTTCTCTAGGCCTTCCATTAATCTAATTTGCTTTTGGAGGTTATTTGAGCTTATTTGGTGAATCCAATCCTGGCATTAGTTAGAGCAAGGCAGTCTTCATCCTTTTGGGAGGACATTGTAGCTGCTGAATGTCTGGTCTTCAGGATTCATTAAAGAGTTACGTAGCAAAGCAACGATTATATAAATGCGGTTTTCTTTACGATGTAAACGTATAAGCAATAAATTTTTTGTGCTGTTTATCTGGGCCTATATACATGTCTCCGTTTATTCTGTCTTCCCTAAGATCTGTTTCTTTTCAATTCATTTCATTTCTTCAGCATTTCTTACGAGTTCGTTCTTCCGCCAAGCGTGTTTGAGTGTACAGTTGGTGCTAAATTATGTTCGTGTTCTGTTCACACTTCTGAGTAAATCATAATCACAAAGTCCAGCATTTGCTGAAGTCTTCATTTATTATGAATTCCGTAAGTAACATTCTGAGCATTCTTTGCTGATACGCCTTCCTTTTCATATTTCATAGTCATAACTTTGCATAACTATGCAGAGTGATGTTTATATGGGAGATGATCTCTTCCATGCAGTCATCCTTCCCCTTCGAAAGACTTTTCTCGGAACGTGCCTCCCCTACCCTACGTTTGGGCAGGGCAGACCCCTCCTGGTTAGCACGAATTCAGGATTTCAAAAGAAAGAAGACTTTTAAGGTCAGTCGCAAGAATATAGAGGTCTGTGGACGAAGCCTTCCAGAACTTAAAAACAAATTTTGAGTTTCCGCCAAGGCTAGAAGATCCCCCCTTCACTGTAGTGCCTTGTCTCCTTGGTCCACATTTTTACGGAAAGTAGCATTTCAAAATTTTGACATTGTTTGCTTAAAAAATTTTCGGTGAAAAATGTTGATTGCTTCTAAGTTTTTATGTTTTTTCAAAATTTTCCAAATCTTGCCACCTTTGTCAAAACATTCTCCATCTTGTTAAGCTGCTGCATCCTATAAGTAGAATTTGAATTCGGGGTCTTTAAAATTGTTGAATTATTTTTTGAAGTTTTAAAATTTTCCTGTTGATGGCAAAATGGTGTCATTTTCAAAAATTAATTTAAAAATCTCAGAGTTTGTTTTCACTCATGTCGACCGCAACTTGGGACGAAATGACTCAATCAAGTTATTATTCCGTTGCTTTTGTTGTAGCAACATTATCGTATGTATGTATATACGTATATACATTATACCTACGTAGTGGTTATAACTGTAGATATGAACTTAATATGAAACGAGACTAAATCATTATTGTTACCATTGGCAGCGCTAACAATTGAATTTGCATATCATGGGGCAGCTCGGAGACCGCCCCATAATGTGAGGCTAAAAAGTTGCATACATTGCGTGTTTTCAAAATGCTTAATTAGACATAACTAATAAACGGTAAGGAATTGAGAGCTAATATTTACATTTTTGAAATCTCCAGGCCAAGAGCTTTCGAACGATACCAAAGTTGCCCGGAAAAAAATGAACTTTGAAAATTTTCACTTTTTAGACCTTTCTAAGTGAGGGTTTTTCTCCAATGTTTCTCCTTTACGCTTTTGGTACTTTTTCTAGCACACTGATTTTTCACATGCCTCATGGTGGTATATAACCTTTACCTATTATTATCTTGTTAACAAAACCATGAACCTGTTCACTATTGATTATTTTGGCCCAATTCGGCTCCTAGCGGTTTCTACAGACTGTCAAACATGTGGTTTCGGTCAATTTACAAATTTTTCGAGGCTCCAACATAGAAATTGTCAAAAAAGTCGTCTAAAATAGCGTTTTTCGGCCATTTGGTGGTGCGCATATATAGTAAATCGGGGTCGCTGAAAACGATGAGCATATCGCCGAAACCGACGGATGTGACCCTCGGGCTGCATTGCGCCTGTGGTTCCTCGCCCAGGGTCAAAGTTGGGAAAAGTCGCTAAAAACGGCTATTTTTGGCATTTTTGTGGCAGCCATATATAGTAAATCGGGGTCGCTGAACACGATAGGCATGTTTGCTTGTCAATGTGGTGCTGCTATTGCGCTGCACTGCGATGCGGCAGCCGCAGCGACGCTGCAGGTGCAGCACGTGCAGCACGCCCTGTAACTTGAAATGGACAAGTTGAAACTGCCTGAAAGCTTGCCCTTATATAGTAAGTCGGGGTCGCTGAACACGATGAGAGTATCCTCGTCGCTGTGCGGTGCTGCTATCGTGCCAGCTGCGGCGCCGCACCGCGCACCACGCCCTGTCTTGAAATAGATAGCTGGAAACTGCCTGACAGCTCGCCCTTATATAGTAAATCGGGGTCGCTGAACACGATGAGAGTATCCTCGTCGCTGTACGGTGCTGCTATCATGCTGCGCTACGTACAGCACGCTCTGTCCCCCCCCCTTTCCTCCAAACTTGCAATGGACAAGTTTTAACTGCCTGAAAGCTTGCTCCTTATATAGTAAATCGGGTCGCTGAACACGATGAAATTATCCTCGTCGCTGTGCAGTGTGCTATCGTGTAGCGCTGCGGCGCAGCACGCAGTACCCAGGACGCTTCTGACTTGAACTAGATAAACGGGGTCCTGGGCTCCCTGGGGGTTTAAACTGCCTGAAAGCTTGCCTTTACATAGTAAATCGGGGTCGCTGAACATGGTAAATATCGTCAACAGCGTGTTTGCGCTGTCGTGCTGCGCTGTGGCTGCACCTTCCTATAACACAGTGGACAAGTTGTAACTGCCTGAAAGCTTGCCCTGGCATAGTAAATCAGGGTGCGCTGAACATGTAAAAGTATTATATACTTCGTAGCTCTGCGTTGCTGATATCGTGCTGCGCTGCGGCGCTACAGCCGCAGCACCGTGCAGCACACCATATGACTTGCAATGACAAGTTCTAACTGCCTGAAAGCTTGCACTTATATAGTGAAATCAGGGTCGCTGAACACGATGAGTATCCTCGTCACTGATCGTGCGGGTGCTGCTGTCGAGCTGCGGTGCTAATATCGAGCTGCGCTGCTGCTACTACAGCGGATTACGGTGCGACACGCCCTGTATTGAAATAGATAAGTGGAAACTGTACAGAAAACTTTCCCTTGTAGTAAATCGGGGTAGCTGGACACGATGGGAATATCGATAAACTGGCGGATGTGAGCCTCGGACGCTGCATGACCACTGTGGTTCACTCAACCTGTCTAAAGTTGGGAAAAGTCCGTCACTAAAACGGCTATTTTCGGCCATTTGGTGGTGCGCATATATAGTAAATCGGGGTCGCTGAACACGATGAGCATATCGTCGAAACCGACAGATGTGACCCTCGGGCTGCATGACGCCCGTGGTTCATAGCCCAGGGTCAAAGATGGGAAAAGTCCCCAAAAACGGCTATTTTCGGCCATTTGGTGGTGTGCATATATATGTAGTAAATCGGGGTCGCTGAACACGATGAGCATATTGTTCCCTGGTTCAAGTTGCTGGGGTAGCGTTTAGTTTAACACTATGCGTTAATGTTATGGTCAATAAACCATATTAACACATTACACATTCCCTCATTCCCAAAAATGAAATAGGACAAGTAGGAAAAATGCTCCTTGCAGTCGCATGAAAAATACAATATGAGTCAGAAGGACAGCATTCAATTCGAGAAAAGACAAGATCTAAAATGTATAATATGAAACAGCATTTAGTTATGTAAAGGACACGATTTAAAAGTTTAATATGAGCAGCTCGCTTTCTCGGGCTCATGTTGAGCCTCACAGATAGCCCGTAAGGGGTTTCATTCCTTCTTTGCCCTTTCAACTGTGGGCTTTCTGACAGAGCATTTACTCGCAAAGTGGACCTGTTACAGAGAAATTGATGGTTGCATCTGCAGTATGGTAGTGCTGAAAATCAACAAGTTTTTCAAACGTTATGGATATGGTTTTAGTATTTGAAGTACTTTCTATATATAATAAGACTGCATGTTCTGACTGCAATAACTCCTGGTTTAAACATATCCAGCGTACCCTTGATTAGATGTTGTGTTATCGTGTACTCAGCATAGAATTTTGCCATTGTTAGATCTGTTCCACAGATTTCAGTCATGTGTAAACTAATTGCAGACACAACTGTGTTCCTAAGGCGTCAATATGAGCCCGAGAAAGCGAGCTGCTCATATTAAACTTTTAAATCTTGTCCTTCACATAATCAAATGCAGGCTCATATTATGCATTTTAGATCATGTCTTTTCTCGAATTGAATGCTGTCCT
>JASAND010002240.1:0-20523 GCA_030248195.1 Trissonchulus latispiculum | reverse complement strand
AACTTCAAAAAAGATTTTCCACGAAAAGAAAGATCTCATTATTCCGGTTCAGAAAATACATATACGTATACTCTATGGTAGCTGTCTTGAAACGTTTTTGAGATATAAAGAAAACAATTTCGCTTTCTATATTTTTGGTCAGTTTCTATGCATTCCTGTTCCAGAAAAATAAAATATCAAAGTCCAAGCCGTAAACACCCGAAACAATCTTCACCTTTCACCGTTCACCTTCACAATGCTTTGGGTATTCATTCATGTTATGGACTTTGATATTTTATTGATTTATTTGTATCCCTTGTGGATCCGTGGATACGTGGCTGTTTTATCGATTATCTTTTCTGATTCCTGCTCCAGAAGAAATAAAAATGGCCAATCTGCATTCAAATTAACTAAACTTTATTTTGCGAAATCCCCCCCACAACCGTAAGATATGACTTCGATTGTATATTACTCGTACTCGTTTACATGTCACGCCATGGGAAATATGCAAAAATGAGCAAAATTAGGGACAGTTGATGACTGAAATAATTATCCCACCACAGCACTATACTGTCGTCGATCGAACTTTTATGCAGCATACGAAAAATACAGAAAATGAAAGATTCTGCAAAGCATGCGTTCATAGTATAAAGTAAAAACGTCAGGTACATACCAGTAGTAGGCTGAAGTGGGTCTTGGTTAGGGCAGGTGGTTATCTGAAGTCGCTTGGCAGTTGGATTATATCCAAGCCATCCCCATCCAGATCCCTGAACGCCCACAGATGCAGCCGTCAACGCATCACGAAAGGCATCAAAGCCACCAAAATCGCGCTTAATCGCCTCTAGTAAGGCACCTGAAGCATAAGTAAATCCAAATACAATCTCAAATCACAGGTTATGCATGCATGCGCTACATGTAGGTATATATATACATGATGGCAACAGAATGACAAAAATATAGATTTCACCCATGATTTCTATAGCGACTACTGGAATTTATATACAAGAATAAAAATGCTCCAATGGAGCATGAAAAATGCAATATGGGTGACAATAGGTTGTAAATGGACAGAGGACTAGGTTTCAAAATGGGAGGAAATATAGTTGATGGGGAATAATGGGGGAATAAAGGGTCAGGTTATAAATGAGAACAGGATTACAGTTAGGTTAAAAGTTGTTAACTACTGTAGGTTAAAAGCGCACTAATATGAAAAAGCTTTGCTGAACAACCCATAATCGTGAAAACTGTTCAGACAAGTCCTGGTGGCAGTTCAGAAAATTTTCCAATTTGTTAGCATGACTCCGCAAGTATATACAAGCTGTGCTCGTAACTTAATATATAATACATGTACAAATGTCAACAGCTTTTCGCATCGGCTTAATACAAGTTTCTGTGCTGACAATGTAGAAAACACCTTAAACACCTAGTTACCAGGACTGCGTTGTTTATATGGGATAAGCTTTAAGATTCCAAAATCCTCGCGCTGGCAAGGAAAGCTGAAGAATGCACATCTTACTCCTGGTACATGTCATATTATGTGGAGTGGAACTTGAGTGACTGTGATTATGGGTTGTTCAGCGAAGCTGGTCCATATTAGTGCGCTTTTAACCTATTCCTCTTCTCATTTACAACCGGGCCCTCCAACATTATCGTTAAATAACCTAGTCCTCTATTCATTTACAACCTAATGTCACCCATAATTCATTTTTCATGCGCTGAGTATTTAGTTGGCACGGAGCTCGAACGTGTCTCCAAGGGCCGCGCTGAGCCTCAGGTGAGAGCTCTAGTGCTCCCCTATAAATAATTACACTTTATTTAAAAATCGTGTCAAGACGTCAATTTATATAAAACAATTTTAATACAATTGAACTACCGATGGGCACCGGATATTTTTTCATATCCGGATATCCGCCTATTTTGCGTTAACGGATATCCGGATTTTGGACAAGTTTTGCCAAATTGGTCGGAACTTTTTCCAATGCGCATTCAATTGTTTCCATAATTTAGCGTTTCTGGGGGGCTTAGCCCCCCAGACCCCCTTTTGCACCTTGTCTTACTTTTAATTTTTGGTATCATTTAATGATTAGTCACATATTATATATATTTGTCACAGTTATAGTTGTTCGATCGTATACTAAAAACGCGTACACACCAAAAATTTTTAGTTTTTGAAGCAAAATTTAACTGGTTCCTTGCAGTTTTGTGTTACACGAGGCCTTTCTAAAAACGTTTGCTCCTTCGACTCGACTCACTGGTGTTTCATTCGTTCTATCAAGTCAAAACCAATAAATGCAGATCATCGTGCTCAATTTTTTAATTTTGTCGGGCTGGTTTGGTGAAACTTCTCCAAATTTTGCTGTAAATAAGAATTTCAAATTTTACTTATATACAAAGAAGCGGCCTCTAAAATACGTCGGAATAATTTTGTTACCAATAAAATTAAGCAAACGGCTTAAACTATTAAGTAAACCGTAACTTCAAACCGTAGATTGGGAATTTTTAGGTAGTTACACACTTTTTTCTGAAAAATAGCAAAAAATTTTGGAGAGGTGTGTAACGTTACACATAAGCCGTCGGCGAAAAAAAAACACTGTAGTGAAAATTTAAATTTTTCTGTCAATTTTTCAGTACGCTGTGAATTTCTGTCTTACAACCAAGCCACAATACTTGGTTTCAAAAATATTTTTAGAGAAAGTTATGAAAAATATTTAAAAATTTTTGAAATTTTTAACAAAAATTTGTTAGTTTTTCATTACTTTGTCTGAAATGTACACGGATATCCGGATATTTTTCTCAAATCGGATATTATCCGGATATAAAAATTATCCGGATATCCAGTGCCCATCACTACCAACGATAGCATAATACATGTAAATCCGATATTAGTTTCATCCGCCCTGGCTCAAAAAAGACTGCTCATCACGTTGGTAACAAAAACAATCAAACACGGACCAAAATTGACAAGCCTGACAAAACAAAGGTCTGACGCATATCTCTATTTCACCGAAAGTGATACTGGGCTTTTTTACAGGGGGGAGGGTGGGGGGGCGCCCCCCCACTTTTTGGGTTCCCCCCACTCGACCCCTTCCCCACACCCACTTTTCTGGGCTTCCCCCCCACTCACCATAAGGTGCCCAGAAAATGCCAAATTTAAAGGATTTTTGGTCAACATTTTCAAAAATTTTTCGGCTCCGCCGGAATTTTTTTGTCAAAAATCGTCTATTTTGGTACTCAAACTCGATTTTTGAGCACTTTTTGGCATAGTTATAGCAGTACGTATATGTAGAAAACAGGCTATTTTACTGCAGTTTTAGCGATTTTAGGCCACTTTTGGATTCCCCCCCCCCACTTTTTTCGCCTAGAAAAAGCCCAGTGATATGACCTTTTAGTGACAGCGCTATGAATATGGCCAATTTATTTACTTTTCATCTGAAGAAGTGGTATATAGTAGGCGGCCGCTCCCATGTCCCTGACAATTTAAACAAGCTGTGAAATGTCGCTGACATTTCACTGACAAGTATTTGGTTGGTACTGGTTTCCGTTGGTCTGGTTTCTCTTCGAAGTAATCATTTACATTGTTTCACTTGAGTAAATTGATTCTTTCTTTCTTTTGGTATACACTGGTTGGAGAATCAACCCAATCTATTAGCTCGGACTTTGCCATCGAGTAGTTTACCAGCTACGAATGGACCACGGATCCTTCATTAATGCGGAATTATCTACGGCGAATGATCAAAGGTAAACAGGTTAATGAAGGAACATTAAACTTGGTATGACACAAGAACCAGGCAATTTTTCAGGGATTTTCTTCTAGGGTGCTGGAGCGGACCCGCTCGAATGTTGGGAAGTCGAAATTGTTTGATAACAACGTACATACAGACATTGGCAGCTTTTGTATGGAAAAACGATAAACTTTCCAAAAAAACGACGCCTGGATTTTGGCTAAGAGGGGAAGCCCAAAACCCATAGGGGGCGATGTCGAGGGAAAGGTGGGCTTTCGGTCAAGGTTTTAAAAATACCCTGAAAAATTTATATGATTGCATCGTAACGATAACTGACCAGAAGGAAGTCCACCACCCTTTGGAGACAGATTGTGCCAGAAAATGGAGTGATTAATGTGGCCACCACCATTAAATCTGTAGGCACCCTGTAGGCCGATAACCGATTTATGATCACCTGAAAGTGGTCAAAAGACATTCTAGAACCGACATTTGCTTTCATATACCAACCAACCATCAGGTTAAATCTGAAACATCAATTTAACTGCTTAGAAAACACAGCATTATAGTATCCAAATAGCTTGCTAAGAAAACTGAATACATGAATATCTACAGAAAATAAACTTGACAGAAATTGTCTGAAGAGCTTAAAAGCTTTCAATTGGAACCAACCTTTCTCAACCGCTGACTTGAGCTTTTCTTCTGTCGCATTCAAATTATTAACATAGGTTGCATGATGTTTCTGATGATGTAATTGCATGATTTCCTTTGAGATAGTGGGTTCCAAAGCATCATAGCCATAGGGTAAATCGGGAAGAGTGTGTTTAGAACAAGCAACAGAGTAGCCTCCAAGACCAAAAGACTGACACTGGTGCAACCTATGGCACAAACAAGAGAAACATTATATTGAGACGGGTTTAATTCAATCTTCAAACATTGAACAGCGATGCCCAAATATTCTGGTCTAATATCATTAAGCGGTCATGGTCATGTAATGAGAATTACTAATGGGAGTCTAGTATATATCTTAAATACTGGCGGATCCAGGATTTTGTGACGGGGGGTGCAGGTCCCCACAGAAAACATTTGTCTACCGGGCGTCTGGAGGCGGTGCCCAACAGAAGTTGAAGTTGAAATTTTTGTTTTTGCTATAAAATCGGTGTTCAAATCGTTAATTCTTTATATTTCAACGAACAGCAGAAATGTTTAAAAATTTTATGGACTTTTAAGCAAAAATGTAATTTTTCTAAGAAAATTCGGCCGTAATTCAAGCTTTTTCTTCAAATACACTATGCATACACAATATGCTGCTAAGAACAAAATTAGCGCCTACGGCGCGAAATTTTTTGCTTTTTTGACCTTTTTGTTATTTTCCTCCTTAATTTTTCCTACCTTCAAACCGCGACGAGGGGCGGCCACCCCCCCCCTGGGCTTATTCTAGGGATTTTTTCTTGGGGGGCCCCCCAAAGGTCCGAGGGGCAAGGAATTTGGGGGGGGCGAAAATTTTTCGAAAAATATGCTAAAAATAGCGCTATTTTTCTGGCATATACTATAAAAGTTGATTTTTATAGCAAAAATAAGCAGATTTAGTGTTGAAAAGGGCAAAAATTGAGTAAAAATCTCCGGCGAAGCCGGAAAATTTTTGATAATTTGGCCTTCTGAGCGATTTTTTCAGGGCAAAATTTGGTACCAAAAGGGGCACCCACTTTTTGGGGGGGGGGGCGATTTTTGGGGGGGGGAAGGGTGTTTATGGGGGGCCACCCCCCCACTAGAATAAGCCCAGCCCCCCTGGTTCCGCCCCTTATCTCAAACAACAACTTTCTTCAGATAGTCAAAAGGTAAGGATGGTTTGCATATGCAAGGATGGATGAAATATCACTATCGTCTGTGACAGTTCTAATTTTTATCTCCTCATTCAGGTTACATACGTATATACGTATATATAGTGAGATCTAGAAGCAACGTTGTAAAAACAAACAAATATATATTTTGAAGCGAAAATGAAAAATGTTCTTGAAAAATCGGACAATATGTAATATATATAATTCAAGCTTCTGATTTTTGCTTAAAAAGTATGTGTATATATATACATGCGCAGTGTTAATATTGATATTCAGACTTTTTTGGCTAAGGTTAAATATGTCAGTTTAGAGGACACGTACAACCACAGGCGTAACTAAAGTGAGCGTCAATATGAGCCCAAGAGACGAGTAGCTGCTCATGTTAGTCGTTTGCATCTTGTCCTCTACTTATATTTAGATGCTGGCTCATGTTAAGCATTTTAAATCTTGTCCTTCACATGTTTAAGTGTTGGCTATCATAGCTATTAACGTTGTCACTGGGTTTACTTTACTGGGGGGCGGTTCTTTTACTGGCGGGTGGGGGGCGCCCCCCACTTTTCGGGTTCCCCCCTCACTCGACCTCCCCCCCCCACTCGGCCCAATCCCACTTTTTTGGGCTTCCCCCCACTCACTCCCGAAAATTATTGAAAATGTTCGATTTGCCCCCTTTCCCCCAATTTTCAGGCCCCGGTGCATTTTTACTTACGTACTACCTACCAAAACAAACAAGAACAGGCTAAAGGACAAACCTGCCAGCGAGAATTGCACGAGTAAGCATTCTGAAACCCAACAATCAAGCTGAAATCAGTTTAATAACGCGCATAAATTATTAAATGACATGTCCAAAATTTTGAAATCCAACAGGGCAGGGCAGGGCATTGTGTAGGTCTATAGAAGGCTTCATGAAACGGTTTTTTAAAGATTTGCTTAAATGTGCAAATTGAAGCCGCAGATGTGTCTATGTTTTACAGTCAAGCCATCATCACCCCGAGAGACCCTTTTGTCAAAAATCAAATATATATACGTATATTTCAGAATGGTCAAATTTTGAATATCGAACATCAAATGAAAGCACTAAGCGTCAAGCGATCTGAGCTCGGCATCTTTCATAAAAACTCCTGCCCATAGCAGAGGTGTACGGCGGGCAGGGAGGGGGTTGTGGAGGGGGAAATCCCAGCCATTTTTCAACCCCCGTCCACAACTGTTTGCCCCTCGCCCATAGGCCATAGGTGTACCTGGGGGAGGGGGTGGGGGCGGGGGAGGACCGCTCCCCCCAAATGAAAAACTGCCGGCCGACCCATATATTTTCATTATATATGTTTGATTATATACGTTCATATCCATAGGTGTACCACCTGTTTGGGTTGGGGGGGGGGGGGGGGTAGAAGGTCCAAATTTGGCTCGGGGGACCGCACCCAAATCCGAAATTTGGGGGGGGGAGGGGGAGGACCCCCCAAAACTGTACCCAAGTTTTTTTAGCTAAAAATGCTCCTTTTTCGATGTACGTACAGTACATTAAACGTACTCAAAAGCTTCTGTCAATAGTTTTCGTATGCGAAAATAGGGCTTGAAAATTGACAAATTTGCACTAAAATATGCCTAAATTAGCCCTGGTTGTGGTTTATAATTGCGTATATTATCTTCTAATTGTTATAAATAACCATCTTCAGCTGTTTATAGGCGATTTATGTATATATAGCCTATTTTTCAAATTTTTTTCAAAAATTTTCAGAAGTTGCAAAAAATTTTTTCAAAAATTTTACATTTTTTACTTGGTTTGGACCCAATTTTAGGGGGGGAGGGGGGTTTGAGGAGCTCGGCTTGGGGGGGGAGTAGTTGAGGTTGGGTAGGGGGGGGGGCGGGGGAGGGGGTGTGGCCTCTCCGTGGAGGGGGGTTCTCACAGGGGGTAAACTGTAGCCTGGTACACCTATGTTCATATCATATATCGGTGTTCGGGGGGGGGGGCATAGTTTCCTTAGGGGAGGGGTATCCCCCCCAAAAATTTTCGACCAAATTTACCCCCTCCAAATTTTTGGACTATCCCTCCCCCCACTTTTGGCTACCCCCACTTTTGGCTTTTGGGTCCAAAAATCGTTGGGGGGTTGGGGGGGGGGGGGTAGCCGCTACCCCCCCCCCCCGAATCCCCCCCCAAGATTTTTGGACCTAAAAGTTAGCTAAATTTGGTCGAAAAATGGTCATTTTTTGAAAAATTTTTCTAAAATTTTGGCCTAAAATCGCTTTAAAACGGTGCAAAATGGCCTAAAACGTTAAGAACAAGCCTTATTTTGATGAAAACAGGGCTAAATTACAGAAAATTTTGCGTTTTTAGGCCATTTTTTGAATTTTCTGAGGTCCGAATTTTGGGGGGGGTTCGGGGGGGTACTCCCCATCACATTTCGGGGGTCGACCACCAAATTTCCGAAGTTTACTCCCCCCCCCAACCAAAATTTCCAGGGAAACTATGGGGGGGGGGGGGGGTGGGGGGTACCCCCCACCAAAATGACAAATTTTGGCGACCCCCCCAGATTTTTAGATTTTTGCTACCCCCCCAGATTTTTGGCCAAAAGGTGGCCAAAAATGGCATAAAATCGAAAATTTGAGGGGTCCCCCCACTTTCCGTCGTAAACCCCCCCCCCCCAGATTTTTTGCCCAGCCACACCTATGGTTAATATTATATAAGCTTTAATTAAGCAAGTTTTCATTAACTTGGCTTTTTAAATTTTGAATATAAATAATTGATTTGCAACAAAATGGATACCTCTGTGTAACAGTAGTAAGACACACGTTTCCAAAACGTGAGTAAATTCGAAATTTTAATGTAGTTACACAATTTTTTTCTGAAAAATAGTAAAAATTTTAAGAGAGGTGTGTAACGTGGCACTTATAAAGATGGGGGGATAAAAATTTTGCCTTGGTCCCCCTTATGTTTCGAAAAAAATTTTTTGTCGCCGATTTGGACCAGAAGATGCCCCTAGGGTAAATCGAGGTCGCTCATTTCAAAAATCGAATCGAGATATCGATCCGATCAATCGATCAGTGGAATCGATCGATCAGAATCGATCAAAAAATTTTTTGTCTCCGATTTTCGCGAAGAGTCGCCTATAGGGTAATTCGGGGGCGCTGATTTTATTTTTCATTCATCGATTCTCATGAACTTTCGACTGCAGTTTCGGAATCTGCGCCCCGAATTACCCTATAGGTGACTTTTCGCGAAAATCGGAGACAAAAAATTTTTTGATCGATTTTAAACGATTGATTCTACTGATCGATCGATCTCTCGATTCGATTTTTGAAATCAGCGACCACGATTTACCCTAGTTGCACCTTCTCATCCAAATCGGAGACAAAATTTTTTCGAAACATACGGGGGGGACCAAGGCAAAATTTTTGTCCCCCCCATCTTTATAAGTGCGTCGTCCTGAATATAACCCCGTCCTGAAACCCGTTTTTGATCAAAACACGAGCTGTAGTAAACCGTTTTGGTTCAAATTCACCACACTATTGGTATATACTTATATTAGCAAGAGTACATAATAACTAAGAGTGTGACAAGCGTCCCACTCTTAGTTATTAGGCTGCAGACATCATCTGCACAATAACGGCCTACCCCCCCCCACAACTGAGTACCTGGTGACCCCCCCCACAACTGAGTACCAGGTACACAATTGTGTAGCAGCACTCGCTTGTATGTTTACATGTTGAAGCTCAAAAGTGGCCAGCTGCTGATAGAATGTTTTTGGCTTCAACATGTAAACATACAAAGCGAGTGCTGCTACACAATTGTGTACCTGGTACTCAGTTGTGGGGGGGTCACCAGGTACCCAGTTGTGGGGGGGGTAGGCCGTTATTGTGCAGATGATGTCTGCAGCCTAATAACTAAGAGTGGGACGCTTGTCACGCTCTTAGTTATTATGTACTCTTGATATTAGCTAATAAGTATGCAAAGTTTGAGCCAAATCGAGCAATCCAAGCGTCAGTTAGGATGCTTCAAAGTTGATCGCTCCAGATTGCTTCAAAATGAGCTGAAATTGAAACTTTGAAGGTCATTTTCTCACGCATACGAGGGAATTTGGAGAAACTGATTGCGCAGTGATACTTTGACCAATAATGGATACAACATATGTGAAAATGAAGGAAATCGGAGAGGGTCGACTTTAAAACCAATCGCGGCCTATGACATATATATATATATATATATATATATATATATATATATATATATAACATAAGACCTATATAAAAGCTAGTCATATTAAGGGGCGCGATAGCGCCCCTACATAATATGGGTGTAAAGGCGTCTGCGCGGCCCCCTGGAGACCGTGTTGGCCTGGTGCCAGCTAATTAGAGGTCCGGGGGTGGTAAAAAGGTTACCATAGTAAACAACTCGAGCAGTATATACTACAAGTACCACCATACTTTTGGTTCCAATTCGAAACTTCGAAATTTTGCACTAGGCGATAGTTACCGTGCGTTTGTTTATTTTTCTGAGTAAATAACGCTTTTTGGAAATGCATTTTACGGCTAAGTGTTGGAACGATGTGGGCATTCTGGCACCATACTACTATTTGTAATGAAGTGGCTAGGATTTAGCTCCAATTTCTTTCCAATGAATTTCCGTTCCGCTTTGGTCTAACAAGACGCGAGCTCGGGGTAACAACCACTTCAAAGCACGGAAGGTCGGCACGTTTATCGATAAGGATAAACTTAGGCACTGGATTCTCAGAAGGTGATGTGTCCAAAACTGAGAATTCCCTGCGGCCAACCTGGTTAGGGGTCTTGATCGTGAGTTCGTTTGATAGGGGTTGGGCTCCGTTGATGTCGTTAGCAAGCGGGGTCGACACTTGCTTTCCAGAGGGTAATTCGGTTCAGTAACAATGAACTCTCGTGAATAGATCTTGATTGACAAATCAAGATCTGGAATCAATGGATGATGTCTTTGTAGGGTCCAAGGGGTCAGATTATAGGTTCTTACTTGTTCAGGGGTCAGATCCGGCTCCAATTGTCTTGATCAGGATAAATGCCTTAGTTGCACAACTGACTAAAAGGCACTGCAATTTATTGATACAATTGACACGACTGGTTATAATGGTAAGAACAATGGCGAGTACAGTGAGTATAATTACTAGTAACACTGGAAACAGTGCAAATGGCAGTTTACAACACAGATAGATAAATTAGTAGCCAACAATACAATGGTTTGCCAGAGTTGCCAGTACTCACTTTTACCCAAATTAGTGATGATTGATAGGGACAAGGTTTTGACTCTTTAGCTCAACTAAACTAATTCCTTCTTTCTTCCTCTTGTCGTAATCTACCACTAAACTCTACTGTGCGATCCCTATATGCTTGTGCTCGTGCTTTAGGTTAAAACTCTTTGTCCGTCCTCCTTACCAAGGACAATATAGCCAATACTAATAACAACAAGCTACACAACAGATTAAATTAACTAAATTAATGAGGTTAGTAGTACAAATTCCGGTCTTTGTGTGAGCCCGAAATGCCAGTAACAATAGCACTTTCGGATGCTGTTCGGTCACCTGGGGGGACAATACAAGGGTCGGTCCGGTTGGGGGTTTCCTGGTAACGGTTATGGTGTTAGTACAGGTTAGGTTTTGGTTTAACCTCTTCTTTAGTGCTTCTACCTCGGTATGAATTCTTAACAGAGATCACAGGTACCATCCATACCCAATAAAACGAGAAGGGCGGTAAGCCACATTTTAGGTCTGATTTGAATATAAAAGGTTTTCAAAATATAACAGAGTTCAGGTTTTAGGCCTTAGGTCCCACAGATGATTCGGTGCGCTGTTCCAAACTGTCTCTGCCTTATCTATCTAACCAGAATACTCAGCTGACAATGTACCTTCCAGAATCTGATTCCAAACGAGCAGAGTTCAATACAAGTCCCCAATTTACAGTGTCCTACTTCCGGACGAATAATCTCAATAAGCGCAGATCGTTACTAAATCGATACTTCGGTCCAAATTGACTGGGATTCAGGCAACAGGTTGAGCAGGACAGCACTTCTCCGCACCCGAATCAAATGGGTTAAAACCCATTAGTACAAGTTATAGGTGCGAACCATTACTCACATCTTTGGCTTTCAGGACAGAATTAGACTTATAAACTTGAATTTGTTGTGAAAACTTGAAAGTTTAGCGAGAATATCGTAACTTGGTGCAGTTTTAACAATATCACTGCATTGAGAGTTAATTTTAGGGCGAAATACCATTTTTCGCACAACTTCTTGCGCTCTTGTGCAAGAAATTGCCGTTACGACATGATTTCGCCTTGCACCTCTTGCTTCCGTGCAATCCAAACTGGAAACGTGAGATTGAGGCTACTTTGAGCCCTTTCGAAGCACGCAGATATTTGTTTGTCTTGAAACGCGTACTAACGATTATTTTGTTCAGGTGTAATTGAATCGAGGACCTGTTGTTTTCTGGGTCCAAATGAGGAAGGTGACAACTTCCTGCTTGTAACAAGTATTAACGAATTAGAAAAGAGTTAACACACAGATTTGGTAAAAGTGCAATAACCATGTTTAGGACCTCCATTTCCAGGGTCCTAAACGAGGAAGGTAACAACTTCCTGTTTCAACGGCATCAAACTTCATAAACTGGTTAACTTCTCGAACCTTGGTTATTTTACAACTATTGGAAGATGGTTTTAGTAACTATTCATAATACTTACGTAACTAGCCGTTATTTCCTCTATTTCCGATACACTGTTGATTACTATTCAGTATTAACAAAGGTTATTAATTTATTGACACTTGTTATTACCATTTGTGAAAGGTTGTTATAAAGCAAATTTGTGACAACTATTAGCTGAGCAAGGTTGAGCTTTCACCCTTGCTGAATGTTGCAAAACTGAACTTCGCTAGATTTGTTCGTGAACTCGGGCACTGACATGAAATAGCGCCAGACCGTCACTGCGGTCGTAATTATGAACGAAATATACGATGCATATGGTTAAGTTGCCCACGAATAGCAGTAACAGTGTGTGCTGATTTCAAACTAAAAAGAACGATACCGAAGGCTCTAAAACTACCTCCATTATGGGTCTTACGTACTATTCTCATACATTTTTCTACGTAGTTTGCGAAAACAACAATTTTTAAACAGATAATACCGTAATTTTGCGTAAAAATCAAATGCTAGGGACATTTCCTTCATGCGATTCGTCCGCACTCTTAACAAAGAGTGACCTACGCGGACGAATCGAGGATATCCCTTTTCCGACTGATAAGGAGCTGATACGGGGTCCCCGTGACCCTAGGTTTCATGGTCCGAATCTCAGTTGCACATTAGTTTTTTTTTGGGCCTAAACCCGCATTACCTAAATACTCATACATTCACAGACTTCCAGACATGCGCACAACTTCTATCCACTAAAAACTACGTCACTTATTATTATTTTCCTGCGTGCTAGGTGACCCTTGGTATGATTTTGGCGTTCCACACATACCACGTGCACAGTCAGCTGTCACGCATTCACGCTGTTATATTCCTAATTATTGTTATCAATCGCACCACACAAACTTGCAACAATCACACATGCATTACAACATTACAAATAATCTAATGCTTAGTTAGGTAATCCTATTCCTTAGCTAGACAAGGTTCATACGGCACTTAAA
Source organism: Trissonchulus latispiculum (assembly GCA_030248195.1). Taxonomy (NCBI): domain Eukaryota; kingdom Metazoa; phylum Nematoda; class Enoplea; order Enoplida; family Ironidae; genus Trissonchulus; species Trissonchulus latispiculum. Next base: position 7,345 of record JASAND010002240.1, on the reverse strand, counting down.
CAATTATTGGAATAGCTGCTTAAGGCTCATTCATACCGCACTCATGCAACGTTTATACGAACACTTAAGTCGTCAAACAAAAACGGTTCTGCTACATTTATACTGCATTTATACACTCAGACTGCCACTTGAGAAAGTACTACACTACATTCATACCACATCCATACCTCATTCAGACTAGAACACACTCATATTAACCTCACGTACACTCATTCACATGTGTCTCAAGTATGCCTTTTTCCTGCCTATTACCTGAGCATTATCCATTCCTGGCAGGGCTCACAACCCTCGTTGGACGGAAGGAGTTTACGTGAGTTACCCCATACAAGCACAACCACAGACGTTGACACACGCTCATTTACACGCACAATTACACACTCAAACGTGCGATTTCTTAACTAGCTACTGTCTAACTAATCCTAACTACAAACATGGTTATATTAGCAGTTTAAACAAAACCTAGTTCTAAATACATTCATTATTCTAATTTCTTAGCTATTAGATTAAGCATAGCTTGATAATATTAACTGCTGCTTCAAGGGAAAATTGGTTGAGATTTCAGTGCGAGTTTTTGGGTCTTAAAACTCGACTTGTAGCGCAGAACTTTGGGAACTTTGTAATATTTGTAATATTTTGAGCAGAAGTTTTGAATTTTAGAAAGCCATGTGAGTAATGATTGCTAAACAATCATTACTAAACAAAACTACTATCAACAGTTAAATTAATTGGTGGGGAAGCCGGTCATTCCCCATGAAACGCTTGATTAATTAAGTATTTAACATAACAGGTTAGTATTGCTGATTACTCTGAGAACTCAGTTTTAAGGTTCATTTCATGTTTTTTGCGACCTATTGACTTTTAGCACCGACCTACAACAAACACACAAATTATAGACAGTGAGTTTTCGTGACTTAACAAAGCCATGGTAAAACAATATGGCCGGCAACTCCTAGTTGCCGGCTATGGGGCAAATATACCTATTACTAGCTTAGCATTCTAGGGTCGTAGCAAAGGGACCCTCTAGTTCAAACTCAGGGGATAGGTCCCCCACTTAATAATCCCGTAATCTACTTCAAACCCCAATTTTAGGCGAAAAATGCCTTATTAAAAGTGATAAAATGGTTGGTCGTGGCTTGACCGAAAAGTGCAAATAAAAGGGTAATTGAACAAAACAGAATAACAAGGGGCGGAGGTCAGCAAACCTCGATAGTAAGAGAGTGTCGGTTATAAAAACAGAAAAACAAAAGTAGGGGCAATTCTCAAGACTTCCATCGGACAGGAGGAGTTTACATGAGCTGCCCCGTTATTAAAATAATAAAATGATAAGAATAAGCAGATAAATTAAAAGAACTAAAAAGGTGGCTCAAAGGCCCACACATGCTAGAGAAACAAAACTGGCCTCTGGCCCAAATAGACTGGCAAGAATAGGGGCTCTACGGCCCAGAGAAGTGCGTGTAAAAATGGCCTACCGGCCTCATAAAACATAGAAAAAGTGGCCCGACGGCCCAAAAAGGTCACATAATAAAAGATGGCCAAAAAGGCCTCACTATACATAAAAATGGCCAAAATGGCCGGTGATTCCTAGGCTTTTCCTCTTAGTTTCTGGCCAGGCATAACAAACCTATATGGCCCTAGATTTGTAGTGTTCGTGGTCAACATCTCAATCTCTTTTCTGGCCCGAAGGCCAGAAAAGTCCTACGTTTTAGTCATAACCAGGGAGAGTGCACTTTAGCCCCCATGCAGGTAACAACTGCACTGGAGAGCGCACTAGAAGGGAGGGGGGAAAGCAACCGCTCTCGGTCGCACTCAAACGAACACTGATTAGAAAGAAAATTTTGGGGTCGGGCTGACAGTTTTGGCTGGCAGCCCGATGACAGGTCATTAATGACTTTGGAGGCGGATTTTCCTTTGATTTTAAGGCAAAGCTTCTAGAAGGTTCTGGAACTTTCTAGAAGCTTGCCACCTTTTACATATGGGGCGCAGCGGCGAGGCTGGCCAGCTGACCGCCGAGGGTCAATATAAATGAGTTTTTAGAATTATTGCCCTCCAACTGACCCTGTTTTGATATATTTTGGGCCCCGAATTCTAACAAAATTTTGGGAAACTTTCTTTAACACATAAACACAACCAAAGGGACAATTTTACGAAATTCTAGAACTTTGACTAAATTGTTACCCAAATTGCATAAATTTTCTGGGATTATATATTACATGATTACCTAATACATACTTACGTACGTGGTCCTAGCTACTTATTTTTGTAATATTCTTATTAATAAGGGGCAATGGCCCCCCTTCTTGTCATAGCTTGGGCTGAAAACTATGTACATTTCCCTTTTCCTCTTTGCTGGCTTTGTCTTCGTCCAAAGCTCAAGAAGAAGACAACTGTTGGGTCCTGGAAGAAAAGGGCCCAACAGAGGGAAGAAAAGAAGACGGAGAAAGAAAAGGTTTGACTTAAGTCAAACCAAATAAAACCTTTTTAGAACACTCCTTTTTGGAGTGTTAAGATTACACAACAAAAGTGTAATCTTAATAAAAACATTTTTAATTATAACTTTCTTAATTTTTGGAGTTAAAACGTCGGGTTTGGATTTTTGAACTCAGCATAAATTCTCTTTCATATCAGCCCAAGTTATGTTTCGACCCAAAATTGTTAAAATTAACTAATTATTACCTAATTAATACTAAAGTCTGACACAAAAATGTGTGTACAAAATTTGTAAGGCCTCCAGTGAACTCAGTATACGTCTAACCCCATAAAACCATATATTTTCGAAATCCTTGCAGCGAGATGAACATTTTTATAAAATTTAAAATTTTTTAAAATTTCAAAAAATTTAAAATATCGGTTTTTCGGGGAATTTTCTCGGACCGTTCAAGCTATTCAGCTCATTCCTTCAGAAAAATTTTCCCGTCCGAAGACGCATCGATTGACACAAGAACGAAAAAAATCGGTTGAGAAATAAGCATTTTATTCCAAAATTTCGTTTTTCCATTTCCTTTGATGTTTGCCGCTTTTTGCAAGTTTGACTGGTTATTACTCGCGACTCGCTCAACTTAAAATTTTTTCGATTAGATTTTCAGGACCACTTCGGCGAGGTCACTTTGAACTCATATATGTGGTATTTCAAATTTTGAAAATCGATTTTTTTAAAAAATATATACCACTTTTTGACCAAAAATTTCGGCAAAGAAGATTTAGCAAAAGTGAATAAAAATAACATGATCATAAAGTTCAAGCTGAGCTGAATCCAACGATATAAAGCTTTCTTGCTGCGACTTATATTGCTTAGCCAGCAATGAATTTTTAAACAATATCCCTTATTTCAGCTAGTTTTGCTAGTTTACACTGCTTCAGTCAAATCACGGCGGCAACATCAAAGAGAGCCAAAAACCAGCTGAAATAAGGGATATTGTTTAAAAATTCATTGCTGGCGCAATATAAGTCGCAGCAAGAAAAGCTTTATATCGTTGGATTCAGCTCAGCTTGAACTTTATGATCATGTTATTTTTATTCACTTTTGCTAAATCTTCTTTGCCGAAATTTTTGGTCAAAAAGTGGTATTTTTCAAAAAAATCGATTTTCAAAATTTGAAATACCACATATATGAGGTCAAAGCGGACGCCTAGGCGGTCCTGAAAATCTAATCGAAAAAATTTTAAGTTGAGCGAGTCGCGAGTAATAACCAGTCAAACTTGCAAAAAGCGGCAAACATCAAAGGAAATGGAAAAACGAAATTTTGGAATAAAATGCTTATTTCTCAACCGATTTTTTTCGTTCTTGTGTCAATCGATGCGTCTTCTGACGGAAAAATTTTTCTGAAGGAATGAGCTGAATAGCTTGAACGGTCCGGAAAAAATTCCCGAAAAACCGATATTTTAAAATTTTTGAAATTTTAAAAAATTTTAAATTTTATAAAAATGTTCATCTCGCTGCAAGGATTCCGAAAATATATGGTTTTATGGGGTTACGGCGTATATTGAGTTCACTGGAGGCCTTACAGGTTTTGTACACACATTTTTGTGTCAGACTTTAATTAATCCTAATTAGGCCCATACATCTACGTACCTAGCTATTTTAATACCTAGAGTCGAACCATCTTCCAATATTCGTCGTTTTTAACGTAAATTTTCACCTTATAGGCAATTTTACGGCCAATTTTCGCTTAGAGAACATGCAATTTTCTATTGTAAGTCAATGACTTTCTGTCGATTCATGTTTAGTTAATGGGGAGCGCATACCTGAACGGGAGGCCAAATTTCACTGACCCTTGTGGAAGCAAATTTGGGTACCCCTTGTGAGAGCGATTTTTCTTAGGGGTACTTTTTAAGGCGATTTTTAAGCGATATTTGCCATTTTTAACAAAAAACAGCTGTTTTTTAGCAAAAACGCGTTTTTTCGGACGTTGTTTCGCAAAAAATAGTGATTTTAAGTGAAAAATTCCGGCGAAGCCGGAAAATTTTTGGAAATTTTAGTCGTAAAACCTATTTTTTGGGCAATTTTCTTACCCCTTGTAGCCAATTTTCTTACCCCTTGTGGGAGCAATTTTGCGACCCCTTGTGGACGACTTCGCCGAGGGGGGGGAAATTCCCCCCTTTCCCCCCCCCCCTTGTCCACCTGTGGGGGAGCGTACAAGGTGGCAGAAAGGGGCCATTCTTGGCTCAGTTATGAGTGACAACTCATTAATACACTTAAGATTAGTCAAATTGCTGATGTTTTCCTTCGTGGGGAGTAACAACTAAATGATTTTCATTAAGGTTCTTTACGGTTTGTCAAGATGCTGCCGTTTAAGATCGGGTGGAGTGACAACTCCGATTATACGAGGGTAGGTGACCGAATTGACCCTTCATTCACAACTTCTAGATTAATATTGTTAGTAATTTAGACGGTATTTAAACTTACTTACACTTGAAATCGTCCATGCTACTAAGATTTCTACCCTACTTGAGTGCAAACCTTGGTCCCTATTTAAGAATTTCCCTTAATATTGAGTACTAGACAACTCTGGCTTGGCAAACACAAAACAGTTCATACAATTATTGCCTGGACATCATTTATTAATCATATTCCATAATGATAATCGTTGATCTTCTTCGCAAGTCCCTGGCAGGGAGATTCTTCTCTACTGATTTCACTGATTTTGCCCATGTTTTAATCAGTTTAAACGGATTTTAACCTCAAATTTTACCAATTCCATTACATATTGTATATACAAGTAACAAAAATGCTCCGCACAAAAGAGGATATGTGTGTTAGGCCTATGTCTATAATTTAAATTCCGGTTGTGAAAGTAAAGGCATAAATCCGACACAGCACTTTTGGTGGATGGTTCCATGGCGAAAGTTCTTCGGTTCGCTTAGAACTAATAATTTGACACAAATTTGACAGCTTTTGAAACTTTTATTTTTGACATAAAGTCGCTCAGTCCCCACCCCGCCCCACCACAGCACTCTACAGCCACTTTGGGTACGCAGTTCTATGACAAAAGTTGCTCAGCTCACTTATAGCTCTCATTTGATACCAAATTTGACCACTTTTGAAAATTTTCATTTTTGACCGAAAATCGCCTAAGTCCCCACCCCACCCCACCACAGCATTCTACAGCCACTTTGGGTACGCACGCAGTTCTATGACAAAAGTTGCTCAGCTCACTTAGGGCTTTCATTTGATACCAAATTTGACCACTTTTGAAAAATTTTATTTTTGACCAAAAATCGCCTACATAGGTCCCCACCCCACCCCACCTCAGCACTCTACATCCACTGAGCATGCACTGCACTTCTATGATAAAACTTGATCGGCTCACTTAGGGCCATAGATGTGTTGGGGGGGGGGGCGGGTAGGGGGGTCCCCGCCCATAGGTGTAAGGTGAGGGGGTAGCCCCCCAAGCATTTTTTCAACCCTCCCCCCAAAATTTTTCACACGAAACCCATTTTTAGAAAACAATTAGAAAAATGTGTCAATTGTTTTCTCATTCCCATTTTTCCCATTATTTTCTCGTTTTTTTTCTGAAAACTTTTCTAATTGTTTTCTATATTTTTTCTAATTGTTTTCGGCTAAATCAGTGTCCACTTTCTAATTGTTTTCTAATTAATTTCTAATTAATTTCTCATTGTTTTCTTATTTATTTCTAATTGTTTTCTTGCAAAAGTGATAATATTTCTAATTGTTTTCTAATTGATTTCTATTATTTTCTAATTTATTTCTAATGTTTTCTAAATTATTTCTAATGGTTTTCAAATGAAAAGCTTACACCCACCAATTAATTTTTTGGTGTTTTCCTATCCGATTTCCTTATTCGTTCTGCTGTCGTCAATATCCAAACCCCTCATTTTGGCGGGTTGCCCCCGGCCCCAACTCGTTCAATTCCTCTCCGTGGGTTTCTCCCCACTCATCAGGGTTAGGAGTCTCGGTCTCGCTCATCCAAATGTCTCGGCATAGGTGTACCACCTGTTTGGGTTGGGGGGGGGAGTAGAAGGTCCAAATTTGGCTCGGGGGACCCCACCCAAATCCGAAATTTGGGGGAGGGGGACCCCCCCTAAACTGTACCCAAGTTTTTTTAGCTAAAAATGCTCCTTTTTCGATGTACAGTACATAAAACATACTCAAAAGCTTCTGTCGATAGTTTTCGTATGCGAAAATAGGGCTTGAAAATTGACAAATTTGTGCTAAAATATGCCTAAATTAGCCCAGATTGTGGTTTATAATTGCGTATATTACCTTTTAATTGCTATAAATAACCATCTTTAGCTCTTTGTATGTGATTTATAGCCATTTTTTCGAATTTTTTTCAAAAATTTTCAGAAATTGCAAAAAATTTTTTCAAAAATTTTGCATTTTTTACCTGGTTTTGACCCAATTTTAGGGGGGGAGGGGGGTTTGAGCTCGGCGGGGGGGGGGGAGTAGTTGAGGTCGGGTAGGGGGGAGGGGGTCTGGCCTCTCCGTGGGGGGGGGGTCTCACCGGGGGCAAACTGTAGCCTGGTTCACCTATGGGTCTCGGTCTCGGACCGAGACCGGAAATTATTTTAAAAAATCAAGTTTCAGCGAAAATTTTAAATCGGTGTAACGAAAATTAACTGACGAGGTGCGGAAACCGTATCTTTATTTGTTAACGGGGGGGGTCCCTAATACTGGGTCTGAGCCTCAAAAACAAGAAGAAATTAAGTTCTGAACTGTTAAGTTCTTGTATGTTAAGTTCTTTATATATATATATATATATATATATATATATATATATATATATATATATATATATATATATATATATATACGTCAAAATTTCGGGAAAAAAAAGCCACGACCGCCGTGGCCTAACGGGAGCAATACGTAACTGAACGAAGTATAC
>JASAND010002239.1:0-117928 GCA_030248195.1 Trissonchulus latispiculum | reverse complement strand
ACACGTACAATTTTTTGCGCACATAATCTGCGCAGGATCTGCGCAGGAATCTGCGCAGCTTCTGCGCAGCCTTGTTTTACACGGTCATTCGACCATTTTCACTCATATTATAGGGGTCGCTACCGCGACCCCTATGACATGTCCCCTACCAAAACGCCGAAAAACGCAGTTTTGGGCCGTTTGACCAGTGGTCAATAGGATCCATAGGCTGTAGTGACCACTGGTCACTGCCGTCGGTTTCGGCGATACTCCCATTGAAACGATCGTAGTCGATTTACTATATATGCCCCCTACCAAAACGCCGAAATACGCAGTTTTAGGCCGTCTGACCAGTGGTCAATAGGCCCCGTAGGCTGTAGTGACCAGTGGTCACTTCCGTCGGTTTCGGCAATATGCCCATTGAAACGAGCGTAGTCGATTTACTATATATGCCCCCGACCAAAACGCCGAAAAACGCTGTTTTGGGCTGTTTGACCAGTGGTCAATAGGCCCCATAGGCTGTAGTGACCAGTGGTCACTTCCGTCGGTTTCGGCGATATGCCCATTGAAACGAGCGTAGTCGATTTACTATATATGCCCCCGACAAAAACGCCGAAATACGCAGTTTTAGGCCGTTTGACCAGTGGTCAATAGGCCCCATAGGCTGTAGTGACCAGTGGTCACTTCCGTCGGTTTCGGCGATATGCCCATTGAAACGAGCGTAGTCGATTTACTATATATGCCCCCGACCAAAACGCCGAAAAACGCTGTTTAGACCGAGTTTTCCCAACTTTGACCCTGAGCGAGGAACCACGGGAGCCATGCTGACCAGTGGTCACTTCGGGCGGTATCGGCAGTATGCTCATCGTTTTCAGCGACCCCGATTTACTATATATGGGTACCACCCCGAGGCCGAAAAACGCCATTTTTAGTGACTTTTAGGCCATTTCTAGTAAAAGTGGGACTTAGAACTTTTCGCCCAAACAGGCCAAAAAAATGCAAAGTTTGAGCCCATCTCCTGAAAGCTAGGGAGCAAAATTAAAAAATTCCCCTCGTTACTTTATGCACCCCTACTGGTAGTTTTCAACAAAAGATACTAGACCTCTCAAACTTCTACCCAGTTCTAGAAAAGTGTGACCAAAATTTGCGAAAAATAGCGAAAGTCCGACTTTGGGACCTTGGCACAGAGCCAAAATGACCAAAAAAAGGTAGCATGGGGGGATCCTGTCTACCAACATACGGTGCCAAAATGCCCACATCGTTCCAACACTTCGCCGTAAAATGCATTTCCAATAAGCGTTATTTACTCAGAAAAAAAAACAAACGCACGGTAACTATCGCCTAGTGCAAAAATTCGAAGTTTCGAATTCGAACCAAAAGTATGGTGGTACTTGTAGTACTACTCGAGTTGTTTACGATGGTAACATTTTTACCACTCCCGGGCCTCTAATTAGCTGGCACCAGGCCAACACGGTCTCCAGGGGGCCGCGCAGACGCCTTTACACCCATATTATGTAGGGGCGCTATCGCGCCCCTACATATTTATACTGAATTATGGAAACTGCGTCAAGATCGCAAGAGTTCGAGCTAATCTGGGAAAACACTTATTAAGGATGAATTTCCAAAGTTATAGACTTATGTATGCTTAAATTCACATATAAATTGCAACTACGTCATTTTTAATTTGCTTGATCAATTCAATTACTGAATCAGTAATAGAACGATTTATTTTTGATTTTATTTTTGTAATCTAGGGCTATAAACTTCCATAATCCATAAGGGCAGCGGGCATAATCCATAAGGGCATAAACTTCCATAAGGGCAGCGAAGGCAAAGTTTCAGTTACCTTTGTACTTTTATTGAAATAAAGTTGTTGTTTTCTGGAATATGTTTGAACTTCATACTATCAAGAGTACATAATAACTAAGAGTGTGACAAGCGTCACACTCTTAGTTATCAAGCAGAAAAAATCATCTGCACAATAGCGGCCTACCCCCCCCCACAACTGAGTACCTGGTGACCCCCCCCACAACTGAGTACCAAGCTGGCCACTTTTGAGCTTCAACATGTAAACATACAAGCGAGTGCTGGTACACAATTGTGTACCTGGTACTCTTTTGTGGGGGGGGGGTCACCAGGTACTCAGTTGTGGGGGGGTAGGCCGTTATTGTACAGATGATGTTTTCTGCTTGATAACTAAGAGTGTGACGCTTGTCACACTCTTAGTTATTATGTACTCTTGATACTATCTTTAAAACCGAGGCATTCACCTAAGACAATTGTCTCTTCTGTTAGAAAATGTCTTGAAAAGAAACAATAAACCACTTGAAAGGTCAAGTGTCATTTACTGTTATTGGTTCAACATATATTTACGGAGCGCAGTGTAATGGCTTATATGTTTTAAATAGAAGAATTGACTCTCTCGTGTAACGTTCAAACCAAGAGCTCGTGGTTTGAACGTTCTGACTAGAGGTTTGCACGAACTCGCTCCTGTAACGCGACATATATACGGTACATTTCACGGAAAGAGTGCCAGTTGGAGAAGTTTTAACAATTGGAGAAATATCGCCAACTAATGGCGATTTTCGCCAAAGTTGAAGTAAAGTCCAAACAGAATTGGCGAAAAGCCATTGCAAAAACCTTTTTCCTGAATAATTTCATACTTTTTCGCCAATATTGGCGAAAAGTCCGGACTGACTGGGCAAATTTATTCTTCCAGTCAGTTCGGACTTTTAGCCAATATTGGGCTAAAGGTATGAAATTATTCAGGAAAAAAGGTTTTTGCAATGGCTTTTGGCCAATTCTGTTTGGACTTTACTTCAACTTTGGCGAAAATCACCAATGTTGGCGATATTTCTCCAATTTTTATAACTTCTCCAACTGGCACTCTTTCCGTGAAATGTACCGTATATATATATCACGGTTTTTTTTGTGTCCAGGAGCGTGTCCAGACACAAATTTTCTTAGCTGGACACAAAAATTTTTAGCTGGACACAAGGTAGACACAGCTAAATTTTTCATAGAGAAGTGTCCAGAAAAAATTCCTGAGCATCCCAAATCTTTAAAAAAGCTCTAACTTTTCTGGGGGGCTATCGCCCCCAGACCCCCCGCTCTTATTTTTACATTTTTTCTCCTTTAGGCTTTGGCCACCTATCTTAACTTGGTTAATCGTTCCGCAACTAAGTACCTACCTCCTATGCTTAACATTTCTATTTTTACTTATTTTATTTATATTTGTATTTAACTTAATTTAATAATTTCTTAGAAAATCCACCTCTAGGGCGAAGTTTCTTTAGCAAATCGATGAAGTTAGTTCGATTTGGCAGTTGAAATTTCAAGGTAACTTTAGCCATTATTTGTGCAAAAATTAGCCAATATTAATTTCTTAGAAGGCTAGTTTTTAAAAAATTCTTCGGCTTCTGGGGGGCTCCGCCGAAAAAAACTGCGAAATTCCGCACTTTTTTTGAAAATTCCGCAACTTTTTTCGGAGCTCTGCGTAAAGTTCCGCAAAAATTTTTGACCTTGAGTAGAAATTTTCAGTTCTCTGATAATAAATACAAGTGTTTCAGGTACTTTTTGCAGAAAATTCCAAAAAATTTTCGCGCCTTCTGCGCGAATTTCTATATTCATACCTTTCAGTCGAAATCAAAGTTTTGAGTGTTTCCATCAAGGATTTTCATCAGTTTTACAAAATTTTCTCAGCTTCTGGGGGGCTCCGCCCCCAGACCCCCCGCATCTCTACGTTTAAATTTTATATTCTTGTCAAAAACACCACGTACACATGCTTCGACTTTTGAGAAATAGTTGTAACTTGGTTAGTACGTACTATGTATATGTTCGTTAAATGTTAAAAATACGTTTAAATACAACCTAATTAATAAAATTCATTAGTTATATTTGAAAAACTAAAAAGTATGAAATTCGCAATTTTTTTGCGAAATTCCGCAAAAAATTTTGGAGGTCTGCGTAAAAGTTCGCAAAAAGTTTCGACGAAAAAAACACCCCCAGACATTGTTCCTGTGGCTTGCGACGTCAACAAGAAAAGTGTGGCATCGGTGACCCTTGCAAATTGCTAGACAATTGCAAACAATAGACAACTATATATAATTTATTCGCATAATAACAAATTTTATTCCTACACTAAAATAGCTCGTTAAATACCACTTACATAATATATTATATATTATATGATGATATAATATATTATATTAGCGCTGCGCGAAATTTTGTTTCTGGACACAACTTTTCTTAGCTGGACACAAATAAAATTAGCTGGACACAAGTTTGACACAGTCCCGATTTTCAAAAAAAAACCCTGATATATATATATATATATATAACATCTTACCGCAGCTTCTTCAGTAGTATCGTTATTATCGGAGCCGTTGTCCTCGTCATCGCTACTGGAGTCACTGTTTAACGGCAAAAAACCACAAAGACGAGGCATATAGGTGGGTTACTTAACCTGTGGACATAGTGCGAATACATATACACGTACATATACATATCATACTGTTAGTAGCGTAGGTACAAAAATTTTCAGGGGGGGATTTTGACCGAGGACTTTTGAGGGGAGGGGGGGGGGTAAAAGCTTCTATTTTGCGTAACAATTACATGCACACTGCGTATTTACTGCAAGTTGTCCTATTAATTCTATTCTAATTCTATGGTTCATGTTTTCGACTTATTACGACTGAAAGCGATACCCTAAGTCCCAAATGGCAGGTCTGGGAGGAGAACCCCCCAGAAGTTGAGAAATTTTTAAATTTCGCCGTTAAACGCTATTGAAACATTTACATCTTTGCAATAATTTATCAGGTGTCTAGCAACGTTTTGTGCATTTATATATTTGCTATTCTCTTACGTTTACTGTCTTGTCTGAAAACTCTAACTATTAAGATGCTCCCATTAAGAACTGCGTATTCTGATCATATCAACCAATCATGCCAAGGCTAATGATGTTGGGACGAACGCAGATAACAGCAAACCTGCAAAGCAACTATGTATACAACAAACAGTTGTTAGCTGCATGCTGAATGAAAAATAATAATTTTGATAATCTAAATAGGCAAAATTCGCGCCGGAGGCGCAAAAAGTTTTTAATGGTGTAGAAAATGCATTTGAAGCATTAATGTACAATTTGTGCATGTTTCTAATAAAGTTAAACGCCCGCGCTCCGCGAGAGCGTAAAATTTCTTTTGCCCCATTTCTTCAGAGGGGGGGGGGCAAAGCCAATATTTCGGAGAGGGCGGCCGCCCGCCCCCCCGTATCTACGCTAGTGTATACTGTGTGTATATATATATATATATATATATATATATATATATATATATATATATATATATATATATATATATATATATATATATTTTTTTTATGGAATTTGGTACAAGAAGTAAGAGAGATTGCTAAGGTTCGTGTTGAGTGTGTGATTTTGAAGCTAAGAATAAAATTCAAACAAAATTGGGTTTATTTCAAAGAAGACATAATTTTATAGGAACAAATTACAAAATACGACCGTGTACAATAAATTTATCCCCAACCTCCCATACCAACCTCTAACCTTGAAGATCCTCCAGAGCTTTCCAATTTGATGATCAATTTGGGTTCAATTGAAAGTGACCCGAAAATGACGAAAATTCCCTCCCTTAAATATTGTCAAAACTAATTTGCATATTACGGAAATGTCGAATTTCTAATTTGCATATTCGTTCCGAAGTTCTTAGACTTTTGTAAACAAGGAAATTTCCACAAAATATATATACCAGAAGAGCTTTCGATACGTGGGCCAGAGTTGTCGTCAAGGAAATGGAGCCTGCCTTCAGAGAACTTCCTTGGAAACGGTGGAAAAAAGATCCTTTTCGTGAGATGCTGCCAACTGCTGAAGATCGCGATCGATGGCGAGGAAAAATTGATATGGCAATGGCCCCCCGCATCCGCGGGGACATGTGAATACAGGTGAATATATATATATGATTATATGCATACTAAAAAATCCATCAGCTCCCCAGTTTTGGGGGTTAGAGGGTTGGGGCCAGGGAAATAATCCCCACATGTTTAACCAGATTTTGCCACCAAACTTTTCTATTACAATCCATCGCTCACAATCAATCACAATGTCTCTTATTTTCGCAGTGCTTATGCTGAATCTGGAGTCGAATCATTTCATCGATCTATCCTCCGCCCGCAATCCTCATCCTCCGGATGTTGGATCTGTACGAATCTACTCTACGTGAACGTCAAGGAGGATTTCGGCGAGGAAGGGGTTGCACTGACCAGATATTTGCTTTGCGCCAAATCATGGAGCGGCGGATCAAACACGGGAAACCCACCGTTTTGTTGACTTTGCGGCTGCGTTTGATAGTGTCCACCAGCAATCTATGTGGGACATCCTACGCATATGCGGTTTGCCTCGATCTTTCTTAGCCATCCTGATGTACCTTTATTCTGAATCGTCTTCCTGTGTGCGAACTCAGGATGTATTATCGCCGGAATTCGCAGTCCGCACAGGAGTTCGCCAGGGTTGTATTCTGTCCCCTGTTCTGTTCCACCTCGCATTGGACTGGGTCCTTGCCAAAACCATTGACGATAGCTCAGACGGTGTATTGGTGGGGATAACCTACGTAATTGTAGCCGATTAAGTTATGCCGACGACATCGCTCTGCTTCAACCCGACCCCATATCAATGCAACATCTGCTTGATCGACTTTCCCGAGTTGCTGAAAGTGTGGGACTGAAAATCAAACCATCAAAAACGAAGGCAATGTCCATCCACACCCCTGCACTAACTCTGCAAATCTACGGTGAGCCCATTGAAGTATATAGTGACATCGTTCTGCTATCTAGGTTCCGTCATAAATGTGTCAGCTATTGCCCCAGCAGAAGATATCGATGTGCGAATTGGCAAAGCAAGCAGCACGTTCAAACGGCTGGCTGCCCATTTATGGAGGAACAATAACATTCCAATTCCCACCAAGATGAAGATCTTAATGCCAGCATCATCCCGATACTTCTGTACGGATGTGAAACTTGGAGCACTCTTGTTACAAATATTGCCAGACTCGAAGTGTTCCACAGGAGCTGCCTGCGCTCTATTCTTGGTGTAAGACTTGTGGATCATATTACCAACATCGAAATCCGTAGACTCTGTTCCAGCCAGCCTACCATCTCTGAAAGACTCCGACAGTCCCGACTACGCTGGCTGGGCCACATAGCCCGTCTGTCTCCGGAAAGGCTTTGTGTCAAAATCTGGCATATACCTGCACCCAACGAACACCTATATAAAACATGCGTACGGCGCAGCTGTCTGGGCACGAAGCTTCCAGGAACTCATCTGTGACGTGTCACAAGATCAGGCTCAGTGGCGACGTGTGATTCTGCAGGGGAATCCGGCAGCTGTTGGCAACGACTAGCTCCAGGATTAAGTGCAAGTAAGTGCTCCGCCCGCAAGGCGCGATTTCTATCTATTTTTAAACTGTACCCAAGTTTTTTTAGCTAAAAATGCTCTTTTTCGATGTATATACAGTATATTAAACATAAACGTACTCTAAAGTTTCTGTCAATAGTTTTCGTATGCGAAAATTGGCCTTGAAAATTGACAAATTTGTGCTAAAATATGCCTAAATTAGCCCAGATTGTGGTTTATAATTGCGTATATTACCTTTTAATTGCTATAAATAACCATCTTTAGCTGTTTATAGCTGATTCATACATAGCCATTTTTTCGAATTTTTTTCAAAAATTTTAGGGGGGAGGGGGGTTTGAGCTCGGTTTGGGGGGGACTAGTTGAGGTCGGGTAAGAGGGAGGGGGTCTGGCCTCTCCGTGGGGGGGTCTCGAGGGGTTGGGGGTGGGGGCATAGGTGTGTTTGGGGGGTGGGGGGCCCTTTCCCCCAAATGGAGGGGTCGCCAACCCCCCTCCCTAAAAATCAGGTAGTGCGCGTCAGCGCACTACCTAGAATAGGGAAAAAAGGCGTTTTGCGCAGTGTTGGAACATAGTTTCCCCTGGTGCCTGCGGAGGAGTTGAGCTAAAGCCTTTATATTGCACCAGTAGAAAGCCCTTCACGAGGGATCCATGCTCTGCAAATTTGAGCAAAATCGCCCGAGCCGTTTTTCAGATATGGCAGATTGAATTTTTCAGTGCACGACTTTCTCACTTTTTTTCGCCCCCACCCTAGAGGTTGGAGCTCTTAGATTTCTTATACCATATGGGGTTTTTTTGAATAACTTTCCCCCATTTCTGGGGAAATGAGTATGGAGTAGGTAGGACCTCCCCATACATAGGTCTGTGTACATAGCAGGATTTCGATTTTTTTCGGACATAGGTTTTTTTGGGAAATGGTCAATCCTATTTTCCGGGTTAGCGGCAGCTGGGCTGGGCCATTGGGTCTGAGGTTCGGCGAGGAGCATGGCCCCATGGTCTAGATTGACAGTGGGTATATGAATTTCGGATCTGTCCCCTGCGGCTTTCTGGCCAGAGGTCCAAACTTGTGTGTAAAAGGGGGGGTCTGGGCCTACGGACTGTGGAGCTCTACACATAGGAGCTGCTGGGCTGAGGTTTTGTATTCGAATAGGAACCCCTATATGGTGAATCTAAAGCCCATTAGTTTCGCTCTAGGACCTATCTATGTGGCTGGGGGGCACCCTCATGGTGCTGGGTCCAACCGTGTCGCAACTCCAACTTTAGCCTCTTATACAGAAAGATCCACAGTGAGCAGGTCTTTCTTATTTGGGACTTGGGGTGGGCTGCGGGAGCACTACAGCATAGGCTATAGTAGGTTTCGCTCGGACCCCTGTGGCGCCCTGGCCAGGGGGTCCGAACCGGGTCCAAAATGGCCAAAAATAGATTTTTCCAAAAGTGGCCAAATTTGGTATCAAATGAAAGCTCTTGATGAGGCGAACATTTTTTGTCATTGGAGGACCCCTCCAAAGTGGACCCAGTGGCCTGTGGCGCCCTGACCAGGGTCCGGACCGGTCCAAAATAGATTTTTTAAGAAGTTTCCAACTTTGGTATCAAATGAAAGCTTTTGGTGAGGCGAACACTTTTTGTCATTGGAGGGCGGACCCCTCCAAAGTGGTCCCAACGACCTCTGGCACCCTGACCAGGGTCCGGACTGGTCTAAATTCAGTTTTTATAATAGTTTCCAACTTTGCTAGCAAATGAAAGCCCTTGGTAAGGCGAACATTTTTGTCATTGGAGGGCCCTACAAAGTGGTCCCAGTGGCCTGTGGCGCCCTGACCAGGGTCCGGACCGGTCCAAAATGGTCAAAAATCGGTTTTTCCAAAAGTGGCCAAGTTTGGTATCAAATGAAAGTCCTTGGTGAGGCGAACATTTTTTGTCATTGGAGGACCCCTCCAAAGTGGTCCCAGAGGCCTGTGGCGCCCTGATCAGGGTCCGCACCGGTCCAAAATGGCCCAAAAAAGAAAGTGGTCAAATTTGGTATATATAAAATGAAGCCCTTGCCCTAAGCCCCCGGTGGGCGTTCGGCCCCGTTCATCCTGTTTTCCGACAAACCTTTGTTTTCAAACAACCTTTGTAAAACTCGCTGATGTATATACACGTACGTACGGAAACATTCGTTTTCACAAATTGTCCCAACCCCACGCAGCGCTACGACCCCCCCCCCCGTGGGCATTCGGACCCCCCGCCATCGTGTTTTCCGATAAACCGACCCCACCCACCTAATTCTCTTTTCAGATAAACCCTTTACACACACAAACCAATATTAACATGTAATGCTCCGTACAAATGACAAAAATGCCCTAAACGTGCTTTACAATACATACATACGTCCTATCTGGTTTTTCAAATCGTTTTTACGGCAGTTTATTCATTTTATTTATTAAACCTGCGAATAAAAGCGTTACAGCGGAAAAATGCAAGAAACTAGAGGGGAAAATACCCTAGACGGGCATGCAGTGGCTAGAATAGGGAAAGAAGGACGGGCGGAAAATGCCAATATAAGTGACAGTCGGCGCTGAAAATGATAGAAACTAGATTCAGCGCCGAATAGGGAAAGCAGTCGGCGCTGAACATTATAGAAACTAGATTTAGCCCCGAATAGGGAAAGCAGTCGGCGCTGAAAATTATAGAAACTAGATTCAGCGCCGAATAGGGAATGCAGTCGGGTAGCGTGGAAAAGGCAATTCCTCCGTCCATCCTATTCGCGTGAATTGCGATAAGTCCAGCTCAACGGTTCATTTTTCATTTCTCTAACAATGTTACCGTCGATAAGGTAATCTCATTAACTGTGACTGGGTTTTATACCTACTCGCGTGAATTATTGCAATATGTTGATATGAGCGGCTGCTTTCTCCTACAATTTTATCTTAAACAGTAACATAGAGACTGCCCCTGGGTTGTCTACTTTTAGACTTACTTGAGCCTCGCGACTGTTTTTCCAACACAACATTTTTAACGATCAATGACAATTTTAATTTGTTTTAGACTATTATTAAGAGCGAAATTATTAAAACTCCAAATACGTAACAGAGTATTTTCAGTTGGAACTAGTATTACTACCAATAGGCAATGCAGTTTATGTACTTTATGAAGAAGGCAGCAGCTCCGGCTTTAACTTTATGTTAAAGAACAATGTTAGCTAGCTACAGCACATTTCATTCACATAATGACACCTAATGTTAACTGCGTTAGTTCATTATCCACAATCAACCAAGAACATTCTACTATTCAAAAGCAGACTTTGCTTACACAAACGATATGGCTGTAGCCTGCCTCATTTCAAACGCAGCATATACCACGTTCTCGGGTAGTGCAGAGCAGTTCACGCGAATAGGATGGACGGAGGAATTGCCTTTTCCACGCTACCCGACTGCATTCCCTATTCGGCGCTGAATCTAGTTTCTATAATTTTCAGCGCCGACTGCTTTCCCTATTCGGCGCTGAATCTAGTTTCTATCATTTTCAGCGCCGACTGTCACTTATATTGGCATTTTTCCGCCCTTCCTTCTTTCCCTATTCTAGCCACTGCATGCCCGTCTAGGGCATTTTTCCCTCTAGTTTTTTCCTACCCCTCCCCCAAATCGATTTTTTTCAGACCCCTCCCCCCTAAAAATTTTCAAACCCCTACCTAAATTTTTGAAAATTTTTAGCTAAAAATTCGAAATTTTTCCAAAAAATTCCAAAAATTTGCGAAAAATTGCTAAAATTCGCTTATTTAAGCTAAAAATCGTTAAAAATAGCTTTAAATTGAGAAAATTTTTCAATTTTTTAAAGAAAAATCGACTTTTCGAAATTTTTCGACGACCCCCCCTAGAAAATTTTTCTTACCCCTCCCCCCAAATCGACTTTTCGAGACCCCCCTCCCCCTTTTTTCGCCAAACCCCCTCCCTACTTTTTTCTGAACCCCCACCCCCACTTTTTTTCGCCAGCCACACCTATGGGTGGGGGTATCCCCCCCCAAAATTTTCGACCAACTTTAACCCCCTCCCCCAGATTTTTCGACTTACCCTCCCCCAATGCGTTGCGAAAGGCTGTCTGGGGACAACACTTAATTTGCTAAGTGTTGTATAAAATTGCTCGAGGGAATCTGATATTAGGACAGTGAACCCCACACACTGCTTGTGTTGGGACAACGGAATTTCGGATAAGTCGAGCGCTCCAGCGGTCAGGTCGTCCGATCGATGCCTCCACGTGGAGCAACGTGGGCGGATAGCTTCTGCTTTTGCTCTAGCTATCTGGCCAAGTAGACGGGCGCAACCCCTCATCATCAGAGGAGCCGGTGGGGTGCGGTTAGTCTCGAATCGTACCTCTCACAAAATGCCGAGCTGTCTCTTTGATGGTGAGCATTCAGCGGGCAACCGGCGCTATAACCGGTCATGAGACTTAGTGGGTGACAAACCACGAAAAAAGTCGTTCTTATTGGAGCTGGAAACCCAGTAAGTCCTAACTCCTTCCATGAAACACTATGGTAATGTCATTTAATTCACACAGACGGAATCGATGTAGTACTCAGGAAAAGAAGGCTAACTTGGCTAGGTCACGTCCTGAGAATGTCGGAATATAGACATCCTCGTGCTGTCCTAACTATATATGCCGATACCTGCAAATTGGCAGCGGCCTCCGGGACGACCTCCAAAATCCTGGAGTCGAACTGTGTTTTTGTCCGGACCACTCATCTATGGTCGACGCTGGAAAACTGACTGGCTTCATATTTGTGCTGATCTGTCTGCTGATAGAGTCCAGTGGAGAGGGATCGTTCGTGACTGCAACCATAGTGCTGGCTAGAGATGAAGCTATCTGTCGCCAGGATTAAGCAAGCACCCTCCCCCAACTTTCGGCTACCCCCCCCCCGAACCCCCCCCAACGATTGGACCCAAAAAGTTAGCTAATTTTGGCCGAAAAAAGGTTATTTTTTTTAAAAATTTTCTCAAAATTTTGGGTAAAATCGCTTTAAAACGGTGCAAAAACGCCTTAAACGTTAAAAACAAGCATTATTTTGAAGAAAAAATCGCTCAATCACAGAAAATTTTGCATTTTTTGGCCATTTTCGAAATTTCTGAGGTCCAAATTCTGGGGGGGGGGGTTGGAGGAGGCGTACCCCCATCACATTTCGGGGGTTGACCACCAAACTCCCAAAATTTACCCCCCCCCCGGAGACCCTAAGTTCCAGGGAAACTATGGGGGGTTGGGGAGGGGGGGGGGGGTACCCCCCCAAAGTTTACCGGGAAAATTTTGTTGGGGGGGTCAACTTCGGAAATTTGGTGGTCGACCCCCAAAATGTGATGGGGAGTACCCCCTCCCCGAACCCCCGCCAAAATTTGGACCTCAGAAAAATCAAAAAATGGCCTAAAACGCAAAATGTTCTGTATTTTAACACGTTTTTTGTCGAAACAAGGCTTCTTTTTATCGTTTTAGGCGTTTTTACACCGTTTTAAATCAATTTTAAGCCAAAATTTGAGAAAATTTTTTCACAAAATTACCATTTTTTTAGAAAAATTTAGCTAACTTTTTGACCACAAAAAGTGCTTGGGGGCATAGGTGAACCAGGCTACAGTTTACCCCCTGTGAGACCCCCCCCCCACGAAGAGGCCAGACCCCCCTCCCCCCCTACCCGGCCTCAACTACTCCCCCCCCCCAAGCCGAGCTCAAACCCCCCTCCCCCTCCCCCCCTAAAACTGGGTCCAAACCAAGTAAAAAATGCAAAATTTTTGAAAAATTTTTTTGCAATTTCTGAAAATTTTGAAAAAAATTCGCAAAAATGGATGTAAATCAGCTATAAACAGCTAAAGATGGTTATTTATAGCAATTAAAAGGTAATATACGCAATTATAATTCACAATCTGGCCTAATGTAGGCATATTTTAGCACAAATTTGTCAATTTTCAAGCCCTATTTTCGCATACGAATGCTATTGACATAAGCTTTTCAGTACGTTTTATGTACTGTACATCGAAATAGGACCATTTTAAGCTAAAAAAACTTGGGTACAGTTTAGGGGGGTCCCCCTCCCCCAAATTTCGGATTTTGGTGGGGTCCCCCGAGCCAAATTTGGACCTTCTACTCCCCCCCAACCCAAACAGGTGGTACACCTATGCTTGGCGGGTTGGGGGGGGGGGGGGTAACCAAAAGTGGGGGGGAGGGATCGACCGAAATTCCGGTTCCGGTTCCGGTTCCGGTACTTTTTGGTTCCGGTTCCGGTTCCGGTTTTTGAAAACGTACCGGAACCGGAACCAATTTTAGCGTATTATCAAAAGTGAAATTTTATTAAAATTTTCAGAAATTTTGTAAAATTTCTTTTAACGTTTTGAAAAAATCGCTAATCTCTTTTAAGCAGAATATTATTTTCTCAAAAATTTTCGCCTGCGGTGCTATTGCATTATATACATAACTTGGAATGTTTAGATTTATTAATAATTATCTAGTACCTTATCGTTAATTTATTATTATGAATATTAATTACGTATATGATCAAAATATTACGCACTTAAATATAATTTAGAAATTCTAAATAGAGCACAAGCCCGCCGATTTGATTGCTATTAGCTTTTTGATAGATACTTTAAAATTATTAATTTTACTAAATTGGAATATATTGAAGCCTTGGCGTAAACCTATGCTATTTCAAAGATTAGTGCACTGTTGCATAATTAAATGTCAGTTTTAGCTCAACTATTGTTTAAATAGTAGGCAATAAGCTTTTCGCTGTTTGTTTTGTAACTAAAAACTAAACATGTTTCTGGCTTATTTTGCCGAAAGCTCACTCGTATGCATTTTGTGGAATCAATTTCTACCAATTTGTTTCAATTAATTTAATATTCAGTTTAACTAAGAAATTAATTTTTATTTGCCTGCCAGTAAATATCCTTTAGAAGTCAAATTGCATTCGATTAAGTCATTCATCGAAATTCGATTTAATAAAGTAGATAAAATAAAACCCGTCGAGCATGTGCTCGAATAATCATAAACATATATAGACAATATGTTCATAATTTATTCATACCGTGTATATATAATTAATGTTTTAAATCAGTAGTAGTTAATTATATAAAGTCTAACTATGTAATAAGACAAAATTCTCATAATAAATTGCAAGTTTCGTATTCGTGCATTGAAATGTACTTATAATATACAAAATATTATTTTAAAAAGCTATTACAATGTTGTAGTAGCTACAAAAAAGCGAAAAATCGTGAAAAAATTGTCCAAAACGTCAGAAAAAATTTTCGATTTTTGTAGTGTTAAAGAGCTGGTTCCGGTTCCGGTTCCGGTTCCGGTTTTTTAAAGCCAGTTCCGGTTCCGGTTCCGGTTCCGGTTTTTTGGAGTTCCGGTCGATCCCTAGTGGGGGGATAGTCCAAAATTCTGGGGAGGGGGGTAAAGTTGGTCGAAAATTTTGGGGGGAGTACCCCCCCAACCCCCCTCCTGGGGAAACTATGGTACCCCCGCCCCCCAAAAAATTTTGGGCCCATTTTCCATAGTTTCAACGGAAATTTTGGTTGGGGGGGGGCAAACTTCGGAAATTTGGTGGTCGACCCCCGAAATGTGATGGAGAGTACCCACCGAATCCCCCCCCAAATTCGGACCTGGAAAATTCAAAAAATGGCCTTAAAACGCAAAATTTTCTGTATTTTAACGCTTTTTTGTCGAAACAATTCTTGCTTTTATCGTTTTAGGCGTTTTTACACCGTTTTAAACCAATTTTAAGCCAAAATTTGAGAAAATTTTTCATAAAATGACCATTTTTAGCAAAATTTAGCTAACTTTTTGACCCCAAAAAGTGCTGGGGGGGGTTCGGGGGGACGTAACCAAAAGTGGGGGGAGGGAAGGGATCATATGTGTAACGGGGATTTGGATTGGGCGGTTGGGGGGGGCCCCCCCCCCAAAATTTGGGGGCGGGCCCCCTTTTTAGACCTCCCCCAGACCTCCCCCAAAAATTTTTTCCAATTTTTATGCCAAAAATCGCATTTTCAGCCATTGCTAATGCGAAAAAACATCCAACCATTAACGAATCTTAACATTAGACAGGGGTTTTAAACTCGAAAACTTGGTTGCCAACATGTTTCTAACTACAAAATAAGGTCAATATTGAGTCAGAAAGTCCATAAAACTGTTGAAAACGTGTATTTCACGCACTAATGAACACTTTAAGCCAGAAATTTGAACATTTTTGACAAATTTTGCAAAATTTACCCTAAAAATACCCGATTTTGGGCCAATTTTTCGCGCCTTCGGCGCGACAACCCCCCCCCCCCCCCAGTTGGGGGGGGGGGGGCCGGGGGCCCCCAAAATTTTTTTGGGGGGGTTGGAAAAATTGGGTGGGGGGGTTCCCCCCCCAACCCGCCCCCCCCCCCCGATTCCGGGGCGGAGCCCGGGGGGGGGGGCCCGGGGGCCCGGGGCCCCCCCTTTGCGATTTGGGCCCCCTCCTTTGACATTCCGGGCCCCCCCTAGAAAATTTTTTCAGCTGTTTATAATGCATATTTCGAGTGGAAATTAAGCATAATTTTAATAAATTCCACAAATTTTTAAAAAAATTTCGCCTGCGGCGCACTTATACGTACTTCCGTGCTGCTTTATTATATACGTACTTAATTCTGTGACAGAACATCTGTCTCTTAAAGTGTCTTCTATTTTGTTTCCTTTCTTGTTTTGTAAGTATATAATTAATTGTACTCAACGCTTTCAGTTTATTTCATGACTATATACCGGCTTATATTTATATATATATATATATATATATATATATATTTACAAGTTTTATTTTGCTTTCATAACGTAAAATGGGCAATGCAAGATTGATAATTGGCAGCTTCTGAAAGTGTTCTAGAATAAATCGTGGAAGTGAAAACTTCTGAAAAGCATCCAATTCCCGTTTTGGTTTTCCACTGATCGATTATACAACTCAATAACTCATCTCATCTTAACTAATCTTTTTAAACATTTGAATTGCTGAAATTTCCACGATTTCAAAAAATTCTTCAACTTCGGGGGGGCGGAGCCCCCCAGACCCCCCGTTTCGCACATTGTCTTTGTTGCCCTTGTAGCTTGTCCTCTTTATTGCCACCATTCCTTGTATATAATATACTTATACTATTTTACTGCAAGTTTTTCACTTCGTAAGTTACTATATATATTATATATATACACACATGTACATCTCCATTTTATTTATTTAATCTTTTCAAAAGTTTGCATGCCGGATTTTTTTCCAATTTCAAAAAATTCTTCAACTTCTGGGGGGCTCTGCCCACCAGACCCCCCGTGTGCTTCTTGTGTTTATAAATTCTCCATGCTTTGCTTCACTTACGGGATACTGTTGTTTTCCAATTGGCAAGTGAACTAACCTTTCCATACACAATATTTTCTTGAAAAAATATTTTGTTCCTGGAAAAAGCAAATTTTTACCACCCACCCCCCCCAGAAAAAATTTGGTTACCCCCCCAGAAAAATTTTTCAGCGGGCCCCCCCCTTTTCAAAATCCTGGATCCGCCACTGAAAAGCTAGAAACTTGCTTTAAAAAGCAAAATGTGAAACTCAACGAGATCTTTCGAATGAATATAGTCATACCTGTATAGCTGCTGCCAAACGTTCAGAAATTGGGAAAAACCACTCTGACCGAAAATCTCGAATTTTTGAATCGGGATTGCGCGGAGGGTGTTAGAACGCTAAAAGAACTTATTTCGGAAAGTTTCATCAAATTTCGTCTTGATTTACGCCGCCAAATAACAATATGTGACCAAAGGGAATCACCACCTTAAAGTGTCTTCTATTTTGTTTACTTTCCTGTTTTGTAAGTATATACGCTTTCAGTTTATGTTATGGCTGACTATATACCGGCTTATATATATATATATATATATATATATATATATATATATATATATATATATATATATATATATATATATATATATATATTACAAATTTAATTTTGCTTTCATAACGTATATATATAAATGGGCAATGCAAGATTGTTAATTGGCAGCTTCTGAAAATGTTCTATAATAAATCGTGGAAGTGAAAAATTCTGAAAAGCATCCAATTCCCGTTTTGGTTTTCCACTGATCGATTATACAACTCAATAACTCATTTCATCTTAACAAATCTTTTTAAACATTTGAACTGCTGAATTTTCCACGATTTCAAAAAATTCCTCAACTTCTGGGCTCTGCCCCCCAGACCCCCCGTGTGCTTCTTGTGTATATTAATTCTCCATGCTTTGCTTCACTCACGGGATATTGGCAAGTGAACTAACCTTTCCATACACACTATTTTCTTGTAAAAATATTTTGTTCCTGGAAAAAGCAAAATTTTTACCACCCCCCCCCCCGCAAAAATTTGGTTACCCCCACAGAAAAATTTTTCAGCGGGCCCCCCCTTTTCAAAATCCTGGATCCGCCACTGCCCCGATTATACCTATGGGAGGGACAGTCCAATAATCTGGGGGCATAGGTGTGGCTGGCGAAAAAACTGGGGGTGGGGGTTTGAAAAAAAGTAGGGTGGGGGTTTGGCAAAAAAGGGGGAGGGGGGGTCGAGAAAAAGTTGATTTGGGGGGAGGGGTAAGAAAAATTTTCGAGGGGGGGGGTCGGCAAAAAATCTGTTTTTCGCTAAAAAAATGAAAATTTTTCTCAATTTTCAGCAATTTTTAGCGATTCTTAAGGTAATAAAGCGAATTTTAGCAATTTCTCGCTAATTTTTTGAAAATTTTTGAATTTTTGGCTAAAAACTTGCAAAAGTTCAGGTAGGGGGTTGAAAATTTTTAGGGGGGGGGGTCGGCCGAAGGCCGATTTGGGGGGAGGGGTAGAAAAAATTTTTTAGGGGGGAGGGTCTGCGACCCCTCCATTTGGGGAGAGGGGTCCCCCCCACCCCCCCCCCTAACACACCTATGTTGGGGGGGGGGGGGGGGGTAAAGTTGGTCGAAAATGTTAGGGGTGGAGTACCCCCCAACCAGCCCCCAGCGCTATTTGGACCCAAAAAGTTAGCTAAGTTGTGCCCAAAAATGGTAATTTTTTGAAACATTTTCCTCAAATTTTGACTTAAAATTGCTTTTTAAAAAACCAGCCTTATTTTGAAGGAAAAAGGGTTAAAATTCAGAAAATTTTGCTTTTGGAATTTCTGAAATCCAAATTCTGGGGGGGTGGGTTCGGGGGGGTAGCCCCCATCACATTTCGGGGGTAGACCACCAAACTCCCAAACTCTACCCCCCCCCACCCCCGAGACCCAAAGTTCCAGGGAAACCATGGGCGTTACACGTTATATACGTGGGTAAACTTAGGAACAGTCCTCCTTCTACGAATTTAAAACTATGCGTTGCTGAAACGTATGGAATTCGTAGTATTTCGCAGTATGTGTACTTCTAATCGTAGCGACTGTTACAAATCCTAAGAGGTGCTACAAAAATTCACTGCTGAAATTGTAAACCTGGCATTTCAAGCCAAGCATTAGCTTGGGGAGGAGTGTGTAAACTTTTTCAGGCTCGACCCCTCTTTTTACAAAATCCTCGGTGCGCTTCTATATACAGGGCACTCATAAGGCTTTTTTCCAGGGAGGCGCAAGAAATTTTTCAAAAATGAGTCAAAATGGTTTGGCGTATGTAATATTATACAACGTGGTAAGCCACACAAAAAGTCAAATGTTAGATTTGGTGCAAACGGGGGGTGTAGGCAGGGATAGGTGTAACGAGATTTTGGGTAGCTACCCCCCCAACCAACCCCAAAAATGTTTCTATTTTTATGGAGAACAGATCAAAACCCTAAAGGCCAGTTTACACCACCAAACATTCGCCAAACCAAACCTTGGCCAAGGTCAAGTTTGGTGAAAAACGTTTGGCAAACTTTGTGTTTACACTACCAAATTCCGTTTGAGCAAACTTCTTCCAAACACTCACCAAACTTTAGGAGGGAACTAACGAAATTACAGATAATATGAGCGTGCGTCAGTTTAAACTTATTTTAACAGTTTTTGTCGGTATTAAAATGGAAAGGTGGCCTCGGGCTTCCCCATTCACAGATGTTTTTAGGTGATCTTAGAGCAAATTGAAACGATTTGGAACATTAAAAGGTTTTACCAATTAACATTGGTTGGTAAAAGTGACAGTCAACTGGCAAAATTTAAACGTGGTCCAGCAACATTTTGTACAATACTTCCTGTTCCAATTTTTTATATTTCTTATTCAATTTTCCGTTTAATATTTTCAATACTGCCTTCGAATACATTCCAATCCAAAACGTGACTTCTGAAGGCTGGAATCCGTCCTTTTCAATTCTTTAACGGAAACAAAACAAATAAATAGTCCAAAATAAAAAAAGTAAGTATGACGAATGGCGGAAACAAATGTATTAAAAATATGTATGCAAGTGTATAATATATAGCACAGACACAGGCATGTGACTTTCTGGTGAATTCTCATTGGTCAGTTTCACCAAATGTTTGGTGAAAATTGCTATGCGACCAAACTCAGTTTATCAGTTTGGTGGTAGTTTGGTGTAGGTTTGGTGGACGTTTGGTGTATGTTTACACCACCAAACTCTCACCAAACTTTCGCCAAACTTGAGTTTGGTCGAGGTTTGGTTTGGCGAAAGTTTGGTGGTGTGAATTTGCCTTAAGGTGGTAGTACCACTAGCGGGATTTTCTACATAATCTTGGTATGAATGAAGAAATCTTGCCAAATTTTAGGAGAACTAAGCTAGGATGACAGGCTATCATTGCACAATGGTTTGGTGTCCGCGAGCGCATAATTGGCTAGCTACCATCATGACTTGCGCATGCGCAAATAATCAAAATTTTATCTAAACTTTTTATGACATATTTGACTCAACCACTTAAAAGAGCGCAAAAAGCGCTTTAATATGATGTGCATATCTCTTCTGTACGTGGTTTCTATCAAAAGTTACAGGTGTTTTTAGATGTGGCTGAATTACGTTGACCGTTTGCACACGTATGTAAAGTAAGAACAGTTTATCCGAAAATTAAATCTATTAGGTTTTATTTTAACGGTTCCTGTTGCGTTATTTATGTGCATTATTTAATAGAAAGCACTTTGCAGCTGCTTGAAACCATTGGAAATTTCGAAAACCAAAGCAAACAATGAAAAATTACAGAATTTTTGCTTTGATTTTCTCGTCATTCCTTCAGTCTAAATGGACCAATTTTGGCAGATATGTTTGCATCAGGATACGCTCAGGAAGTTTTCTTGGTTTTTGGAAAAACGCAATATTAAGCAAGATGTAAAATTTACAAATTTTCGAAAAACGCTAAAAACGGAAAACTCACTTTTACGTAAAACTAAAAAACGGCTTGAGCGTATACGTAAACTATCCATATACAGAAAATCTCAAATGATTTCATAAAGGATTGTAGGAGATATTTAAATTTAAAGCTTTTAATACATTTCCTATTGTGTAGACAGCAAGCCAGCCCCCGCAGCGTCGTAAGTCAGCTCATCTGATGCAAAACATGATAAAGAGCAAATTTGCCAAATTTCAAGCCGATTCATTAAGTATTTAGTTCATAGCATCTGTTAAAAGTCCACCCCTGTAGTGGAGTATACTAGCAATGCATTTGAACAGTATCTGAAAAAGAGTGGGATCTAACATTAGAAAAGAGTTCCTCATACACCTGAACAAAATAGTGTCTCAGAGCGACTGAACAAAACTTTAATGGATATGGCCAGAGCTATTTTTAGAAGCGAATCTCTCAAAATTTCTGTGGGCGGAAGCAACAAACACTGCTGTCTATATCAAGAATCGCATTCCTACGCGTGCACTTCATGATGGGGTGACGCCTTATCAGCAATGGTATGTGAAGGGTGCCAAACGTCAGCCATCTCCGTGTCTTTGGTTGTACAGCCTATGCACGGATCCAAGAGGGGGAAAGTAAGAAAGTGGATCCGAAAGCCGTGAATGGTCTTCACCGGCTAAGCTTTTGGAACGAAAGGATAAAGGCTCTACAACAAAACACCGCAAAGTGGCTATTAGCAGAGATGTGATCTTTGATGAACGGAAATCATTAACTACAGAAATCAGCAGTCCTGTTCAAACAGCAGATGTGGAGATTCAAGCTGATGGTCAACAAGGACAAGCTATTCAAAGTCAAGAACAGTAAGGCGTCAGCTTTCAGACGACGAAGATTCTATTCCGAATGCAGGTAGACAGCCCATGGCGGAAGTGATTTCACGGCGCGAGCCTTCCCAGAGAAAAGGCAAGGGTCAGCGACTGAATCCGAAGTTCGAAGAGGAGTTTGGGCTTCACGTCTTGGATGAAGAAGAGTTACTGCAGACTGACCTTGAGGGCACACACTGGATCCCGGATCCAAAAACGTAAAAGGAAGCTCTCACCAGTGAGCATGCCGCCAAGTGGAAAGAAGCTGCAGATTCTGAGTATAACTTTCATGGAAAACAGAACATGGAAACTTGTGGATTTGCCCAAAGGTGGAAACCACTGAGCTGCAAGTGGGTGTTCCGTGTCAAGCATCACAGTGATGGCACCGTAGAACGGTTTAAGGGGGCGCTTGCATTTATTGATGTTGGTTTATTGATGTAAAAGTTTGGGCAGATTGTTAAATTTTGCCGAAACTTGAAGTGGGTCTAGTTTGGTTACAGGGCAATTTCTTGGCGAAACCAGCAGCAGCTTCAGCACCTGAGAGCACGTGATTGGGTAGCTACCATTATGGCTTAGAAAACAGAAATTTTATGAAAGCTCTGCATAATTATTTAGAATATGCTTACTGAAAGAGCATAAAAAGAGCTTTACAACGATGTGCATATCTCTTCTGTACGTGGTTTCTATCAAAAGTTACAAGCAGTTAAATATATAGCAAAATTACGTTGACCATTCCCATTGCGAACGGCAAAGTAAAAAATAATCGCTCGAAAATGAATTCCACAGGGTTTTCATTGATGCGTTTGTGTTGGATTTGTTTATAATTTTATAAAATACACTTACTTACAAAAGTTACAATTTTATTTAAAGCATAATGTATGTCTAAAACAGAAGCGACTAATGCGAAATTTTTCAAATTTATTTTCTCATAAATGCTTCAACCAAGTTTTCTCAAATGTTGCATGTACGTTTATTGGTGAGGTGCGCAGGGGCAATTTTTTAGTTTAAGTTTAAAACCTGTATTCCGTGAAATATTGATTTTCAAAGTTTTTGAACATATTATGTTAAAACATTATGTTTAAAATAACTTTCTCAAAATTGCATAAGTCGAGAAACTGAAAAAATTTTCCCTGCATTAGGTTTATTTATACCCTTGTGCAAAATTTGAGCCAATTTCATTTAGCCGTTAAAGAATGACACTGTTTTGAAGATTAAAACTTATCCCGGTTGTGTAGGTCGCAAGCCAAGCACTGGATTCTTCATATTCTATAACTCGCGAGTATTTGACACCAGCTACCACTGCTGAAAGTTTGAAACGGATTGGTTGACAAATGAACTCAGGAGAACCGTTCCCGGTAATGCAAGCGCCCCCTTAAGGGAAGGCTAGTTTCCAAAGGTTATGCCCAAACCTATGGGGTCGACTATGAAGAGACCTTCTCGCCCATGGTAACATTCACGTCGATCAGAACTCTTCTCTCGTATACTGTTCAGAATGGTCTTCTGATACATCAGATGGATATCGTCACAGCGTTTCTGAATGGTACACTGGGAGAGGAAATTTACATGGAACAGCCGGAGGAGAAAGTGGTGCCTGGCCAGGAGGAGAAAGTTTGCAAATTGTAGAAATCGCTGTATGGACTCAAGCAAGCGCCGAGGTGTTGAAGCATAGCCTTCACAGATCACATGAAGTCAACAGGTTTCCAACAGTCAGAACTGGGTCCTTGCATTTTCTACAGATTGGATCCTCTTGCCATAATTTCTGTATTCGCAGATGATCCGATACTGTTGCCAAAAACAGTGGAGGGAATGAAAAAGTCAAGAAGCAGCTCAGCCAATGATTCAAGATGAAGGATCTTGGTGAACTTCTCTACTGCCTAGGAATTTGTGTTGTGCAAGACAAGAAACGCAAATCATTATATTTGCATCAGAGTCAGTACATCCAGAATCTCCTTGAAAAGTTTGGAATGAACTGAAGGAATGAAAATGAAGCAAAAACAATTTCAACTCCTTCCGATCCGAGTCAGAAGATGAATCAAGATGACGGGGTAAGTCAAGCGATTGATAAAAAGAATATCAGTCACTTGTTGGTAGCCTGCTATATCGTGCTGTAGCAACAAGACCAGATGTGGCTCATGCTGTTGGAGCGGTAGCCAAATACTGTTCTTGCCCAAATCAAAGTCACATGACAGCCGCTAAAAGAATCTTGCGATATCTTGGGGGTGATTCCCTTTGGTCACATAAAGTTTGCACCATTATTACTCATTTATTACTTGGACGTAGAAGCCATTTTTATATAAAAATGCAGCTTGACATTTTCTCTTTTTAATGCATGCCATGAAACTAATGTTGCTTTTCTAAAATATTTTTAACACATTTTAGAAAAAGTATAACTTTGCAGAATTTTTGCAGACTCAAGTAAATTTTTTCGCGAGACATCGGTTATATCATTCGATACCTCCATCACATAGCTGGGGGACGATTTTTTATTTATTGTGAAATCGCTCTTCGTTGTAGAGATATAAGCTGAAATGTGTGTGTAACCTGTATTTTGCCTGCTTTTTCCAAGCAGTAGCAGCCCTCCAGCTTGCATGGTGAATGCTCCACAATCTTTGGAAAAACTTGGTCGTGTTTTTGCAAAAACTATATTTTTTATGATAGCAGCCAACAGGATAGCAGTTGGAAGACGATCATGCGTCGGATAATTTGTCCTTGCGAGACCGTGACATATCGACGCCCTTATTTTACGGCTTGCGTAGTTTAAGAAATGTTGGATTATTTGATTTCTGCAAAAATGACAAGTTGTCGACGCCAAAACAAGAAAATCGGCTATATCTCACGGTAGTTAGAAGAGTTAAAAGCTAGAAAGTTGCTTTGAAAAGCAAAAATATGAAGCTCAAGGAGATGTTTCGAATGAATATATGTAATGTTACGGAGGAATTAAAAGCTAAAAGTTAAGAAAACTCACTAAAACCACGAATCGCGATCTGAATTGGAATTGTTATTGTTTGTTGCTTTTGGAATCAGTTATTCGGAACCTAGAATGTAGTGTGTGAACGTCCAAGCAATCTTTGTAATTATCTGTTGATCTTGTGAATACCAGAGTTGCCAGCCGGTTCAAATCACAAAAATCTTACTAATCGGGACATAGGTTCTAGCGTGGTTAAGAAACTAGGTTTATACTGCGCAAGAAGAGAATAGGAACTCAGTAGAAAATAGGTTGAAGAAATAAGGTTAAAACTAGCGTTATAATCTGCTTAGGTGGTGCCAGAATAGGATAGGAACCTAGCGTAATATGAGCTAATAAGGATTGATCAGGGCTAACAATTAACGGAGAGGTCGTTACCACTCCAGGGTCAGTAATAGGCCCCAACTATAGCCTCTGATCAACTAACGGAGGAGTCGTTACTCTTCCCCAGGCCTTAACAGGCCTCCTGTTGCTTGAAAATGGTTCAAAATTTCATTTAAAGTAAACTTATACTAGCAAAAAGGAAAGTTTATCAAAGGTATCACTCGAAAAGTAGTGAATTATTACAGAAAATGCAGTTAAACATGACATATACAGTTATACGTTGGAAGATGGGTCATTTAAACTTAATTATTCGTAGCTAGGTGTATGAAATATGGTTTTGGAGCACTAATATGTGCTAGTTAGGCCTAATTAGCGGTAATTAGGTAATAATTAATGAATTCTGAAGATCTTGAGTGAAAATATAACTTAGGTTTATCTGAAAGGCAATTTCTTCCTGGTTCCAAAAATCCAAACCCGGTCTTTTAACTCCCACTATTGCGAAAGATATGGGTTAAAATAGTTTTGTAACTTTAAATTTTAATTCTTTAATTTTA
This sequence comes from Trissonchulus latispiculum, assembly GCA_030248195.1. Taxonomy (NCBI): domain Eukaryota; kingdom Metazoa; phylum Nematoda; class Enoplea; order Enoplida; family Ironidae; genus Trissonchulus; species Trissonchulus latispiculum. Next base: position 92,554 of record JASAND010002239.1, on the reverse strand, counting down.
ACCTTACGTAAACTCTTAAGTGGGCGTAACAAACACTTGTTGTTACGCCCATTCATGTTTTCATTCATCCCCCTATCCATTCTTGGGCTTCTGTTGGCCCTCTCCCAGCGAAGACTTGCCTCGCAGAGGAAGACTTAGTGTATACTTCATAGGTGACAATAGGTTCGGAGGGGGCGTAACCCTCTCCCAAATTGTTAGAATAAAATGAAAATAAGTGGTCTTAGGTAGTTACGTACGTAGATTATTAATATGTAATTTTTATTAGTTAAAAAATTAAGTAGCTCTTTGTATGCACTGTTTTTGCGTAACAATTGCCCTCCCGTTCCTTACGGTAGGGACTTCCAGCTCTAGTGAGGGAGAGCAATTGTCGCTGAGATTAACAAGGCGGCCTCCCTTGTTCCTGGCCGAAAAATCATGACTAAAAGGAAGAGAAAGGGGCCAGTGAATAAGGGAGCGCCTGAAAAATGGCAAATACAAATTTTACAAAAGTTTACTGCAATATCAGAGCTTAATATTCATTTTTTCATATTGGGCCCCGAGAGGCCATTTTTTCGTACTGTTTCGTTTTCCATTTCAAGAAAATTTATATTTTTATCAGAAACTTTCCCCTTTGGTTACCTTTATGTGTTAACCAAAAAGTCTGGAAAGTCTCTGGAGATTCAGCTCTGGAAAATTGTCACACAAAGGGGTCATAATTCTAGACCCCCCATAAATCTCTATTCCGGTGGGCCAGGCGTGCAAACAGCCCACGTCGGGTCTGCACCCACAAAGGGGATTTCCAGAAGAGTCTGGAAATCCCGTTCGCCTCAAAGAGACCGCCAACAGGCGTGAGGTCGGCTGGCTGGAAATTCAAAATTTCCAGTCAGTCTTTGCTGCAGCTCCGGCCGAGAGCGGCCGTGTATCCCCCCTTCTCTAGTGCGTCTCCTGGTGTGCCAGCGTTTTGGCCGGAGAATCCCCAACGCACTTTTCACCCCCCCCCATAGGATCACGAGTTAGGACCTCCTCTGGCCCACACAGGTCAGAGGAGATGAAGTGAGCCAACACGAAGCAAGGACACGCACGAAATAGGGCCATACGAGCGTATTATGCTCGGCCAGAAGCACAGAAAACACACTTTTTTAAGGTTTTAGATGGCCCTTTTCGGCCTATTTTTACTTTTGGTTTTCGGCCTTCGGGCCTTTATTTCCAATCAAATTATAGCCCTTTTTGGCTCATTATTAATTTAAAATCAGCGAGCCCTCGTGGCCAGTTTTTCACCTTTTGCATCAGCGAGCTATCGTGGCCATTAATTTTCATTTTCAGTCAGTGAGCCCTCGTGGCCAATAATGTTATTTTCATTTTTATCAATGAGCCCTCGTGGCCAGTCATTTTTACTTTTTCACATTTTTTGGGGTTATTTAGTAATGAAGGGATTTTGAGTGGGGACCCACCCTTGAGTTGAGATAGGAGGTCCCTTGGTTACGACCTCGTGTTCTGAATTGAGTTAAGTCTAAGGAACACTTCTCCCCACAGCCGGCAATTAGGAATTGCCGGCCATATTCGTACAGCTAGGCACTACTGAAGTTAAAAATATTGTTTGTAATTGTGTTATGTTGTTTGTGTAGGTCGGCTACCTAAAACTAATAGGAATTAAAACTCAGAAACAGTTTTAATTTCTAATTATTCAGCCTCTTTGAGGGGAATGGCCGGCTTCCCCTATGTTAATTTAAGCAAGCTGTCCTTAGCGGAATTGATTGTGTTGTTTAGTAATAATTGCCGAGCAATCATTACTCGTTTAGCTTTCCAGCAAAATTCTCAAAGTTTCAAAGTTCATAGTCTCGGTTAAAAGTTCAAACTTACAAAATCTTGGCTCCAGACGGAGACCCGTTAATTTCCAAAACTACAACAAAATGTGCATACAAAGAATAGGTAGATTTAGGTAGATTTAGGTAGGAAAGTGTTAGGGTTTGTATTATAATGTATAGTCGTTTGTGTTGTTATGGGCGTGATTGTGACTATTATTGCGTGAATGTGAATCCTAAATTTACGTAGTTGGCTTCTTGGGTAAATTCCTTATGGGTTATGAGGTTCCAAGTTTAGCCCCTTTTTTTGGATGTGAATTCTGAACCAAAATTGTGTGACTGTGAGTGTGATTGAGGGCTTACCATGTAAGCTCCCTTTGTTTGATAAGGGTCTTGGAAATGCCAGAATGAATGTGTAGTTACTCAGATATTAGGCAGGAACTGGGCCAAATTGAGTAGCAATTTGGCCCTTAATCATAAATAATCAGGGATCTATTTCGGCTAAAGCTTAGACGCATGTCTGATGTAAAATTGTCAGTTTCGGAGTGAATGCAATGTGAAATTCCGTTTAATATTGTTCTGTTTGACGGTTAGGGCAGATTCTGTAGCCTAGGGTCACGGGGACACCCTATTAGGTCTGCAGGTCTGTCGGATTTCCGGTCATCTGTGTAGGTTGCCCTGCGAGTAGGGGACAGATGAGCCGCAACCATGAAATCCAGCACTAACCGGGTTAGAAATGAAGATAATACATAAAATAGGTAGAAATCTGCCACAATTAAAAATCGCATAACAAATGTCCGATTAGCGGGCCGGTAGTTTAGTTAGTTCTAGGTAAGGAAATAGTTGCAGTCTGGTTGTCTTTAATAATCTTTGTTGTTTATCTGGCGTTATTAATAATTGGGAAATAGCTAGGTCTAGCCAGAATAGGGGGTATTAATGGTCTTGGCCTAAAAATTATCGTGGGCTCACGGTCGTTACCGTAATCATCCAACTTCCCATGTCAGAGGCCAGAAGACGGACCAAACTAAAATAAAAGAAGTAGACCCGTACTGAGATTCGAACTCAGGTTCTCTGGATTAGTAGGTCCAGTGCTCATCCATTGAGCTATACGGGTTACAATTAGAACAAGTTCAGCTAGCCTATATAAGGAAGCAATTTAGCAACCCAGCACGTGCGTAGTCAATTAATACATTACATGTGCTAATTATGCATATGTGGAAACAAACTTTAATTATGTTTTTCTCACTAATTACGTAACATTTTTTGGTGCTGTAAGCACAAAAAATGCTCAGTTTTTTAAGCTCTACAAGAATATATAACTTTTACTCAAATCCGTGTTCATCGAAATTTTGTTAATTTATATGCCAGTTTTGCACGAATGCAATTATGTGCTCGTGTGAAAGGGTGGTAGTACGCGCGACTGCCACTCGGCTGGCTGCTGGGGTTGCCAGCACCGGATCGAATAGCGGTTCGGCACGTCCCCTGTTAGGGCACTAGGATAAGGGGCAGGTAGATTTAGAAGTAGACGTAGTTCGGTAGGTCGGTAGGTCGGTAAGTAGGGACTGCGTAAAATGGCTGCTGAGACAGTGAGTGAGTGAGTGAGTTTTTGCATTCTTGCCAAAGAAAACAGTTAAAACTAATTATGTGCAAAAACTCACCCACAAAGCAGCATATTAACTTATTTTATCAACATAGGTAGGAAAACTGATCAGTCATAGAATGTGTCATCAAATAATCAGCAGTATTAATTCATCAGTTAGCATTACGTAGGTTTCAGTAATTTAATATACTTAGGTAGGTAGGCAGTAGCTAGGTTAATTATATTAAATAACGAATATCTGACCATCTTCCAACATTAGAAATTCATTTAAAAACATCAAGTTTTGTATATGTTCAAGATTAGCAGCGGGCCACGGGAAACAAGCCTGTTTCCCGTGGCAAATCAACGAAATTGGGCCAGAACTAGGCCAGAAATGCAAGTTCTGTTCGATCATTTAATCTGTTCACGCGAACCTGTGAGTTTCTGTCAGAATCCGTTTGTATTAAGACGGGCCAGACGGCCCGGTTTGTGCAAGAAAAGGATAGAAACTAGCAAGGTTTCCGAGTAATGTACGAATAGCGAAGTTTACACGTTTGTAAGAATTGTTTCATCCAGTTGCAAGTCAGCAAGACCAAATTTGGGTCCATATGTGAGAACATTATGAATCGTTTTGTCCGCGCAAAGAATTACCTCAAGTTTAATCAAAATCAACAAGTTGTAATCTAAAATGGCCAAGAAGGTCTGTTTTGTGACAAGAAATTACTAAGAACGGTTAATGTTGTCAAAAAGGCAATAGCCAATGGTTTGGTGTTGTTTCGTCAATTCACCAGTTCAAGTAGGGCCCAAAATGCACATTTTGGGCCAGGGAAGCTGAAGAGCGAGTAATGGTTGCTGGGTTCGATTCCCGCACCGTGACCTTGTATTAATGGATTTTAACCCATTTGATTCAGGTGCGCGGATCGTCTCTAGTTCGGAATCAGAGCCAGTGAGCTAGTCAGACTTGGATCAGTCAGTGGAAGTGCTTAATCCCGTAACTTTGGTCAGAATCAGTATTTTATGTTGATTATTGGATCCGGAGGAGATCCCAGATTTGGAGTATCAGACAGACTTTTGTGGAGCCGAATCACTGTAGGTATCTTGTGGACTTAGAGCATAACTAAGGTCGAGATCAGAGACGAATCCAGCCGGCGCTTGACATCACTTGGGCAAACCGTAAAGTGGACTTTGACATTTAAAAATCATTCGGTACTTCTTTGCTAAAAAATGTACAACCTTATCCAGTTCAACCTTCTCGCCTCCGGGGCTCAGTCCCCCCTGTCTCTGGCTTGAGCTTAGGTAGCAGCCAGAAGTTCTTTGTATCCTGAGAGCAGAAGAGACCGACGAAGCACCAGTCCTTGAACTTTGTATAACGGTGTTAACTTTCCATTAATTAGAGATAAGTAAGGAAGGACTACCCAAACTCCCAACTGTTTCGCGTTCCTCAAATTCTATCTCACACAGCATCCCTGAACTGAGTGTCGGAGCGAAAGCGGTGTCCGACTTTCAGGGGCTCACCCAAAGACCGTCCCTAGGTTAATGATTAGTAACTTAGTTTATTGTGATATTAGTTTGACAGTCCTATTGTAAGGGGACGTATAAAGAATAACAGAGCACAAGCATATAGGGCAACACACAGCATATAGGAAGATTGAGTTAGAAAGAGTCAGTAGAGTAGAAGGGTGTAAAATGCGTTAAGGGGGAGCTTGCATTACCGGGAACGGTTCTCCTGAGTTTATTTTCCAACGAATCTATTTCAAACTTTCAGTATAGGTAGCTGGTGCTAAATGCTAGAAATATGTAGAATTTGAATAATCCAGTGCTTGGCTTGCGACTTACACAAGAGGGATAAGCTGAAATTTTCAAAACGCTGTCACTCTCAAATTTCACTCTAATACATAATCGGGCTTTTTTCAGTTTTTCAATTTATGCAGTTTTGAGCATTTTATGAATATTCGAAAAATTTGAAAGTCAATATCTCACGGAATATACGATTTAAACAAAAACTAAAAACATTGCCCCTGCGTACCCGTCAAATAAACGTGCATGCAAAATTTGAGCGAGTTTGGTCGCAGCATGTATGAGAAAATCAAAATGAAAAATTTCGCACTAATCATTTCATTTTTTCGCAAATATTATGCTTTTAATAAGTCGCACCGTGTATTTCATAAAATAATAAAGAAATCCAACACAAAAGCAACGTGAAAAGCCCTGTAGAATTCATTTCCGAACGATTGGTTTTTACATTAGCATTCGCGTTGGGAATGGTAAACGTAACTTTGTCATATATTCACCCGCCTGTAACTTTTGATTGCAACCACGTACAGGAGAGATATGCACATCGTTGTAACGCGCTTTTTATGCTCTTTCAGACAGTGTATTCGACGTTGTCGATTGCTGTTTTGATTAAATTTCGAAATTTTAAGCCATACCGGTGGCTAGCGAAGCACTTGGTCTCCGTTGCCGAAACTTTGCCAAAAGATGCCCCGCCAACCAAGATAAGTTTAGTTGGGATTTCTTTGAAATTGAGCTATCGGTCTAAATTTTATATCTACAATCCCGATAATGCAAGCGCCCCCTTAAGAGTATCGACCTTGTCCCAATAGCTTAACCAAAGTTTGTAATATTATTCCAAATTGGAATAATATTAATAGTAACCTAGGAAGGGAAATATCTGGCAACTCTGGTACAGTAAACTTGTACTGTATCTGATTGTATTGTAACCTAGTCGTTAGTATTGTAGTATCTGTTAGTTTGAACGCACAGAATTGTAAGACTTGTAATTGTAGTGTATTCATTAAAGTACCCGTTTGTTAGTCACCGAGTCTTAGTACAAGCAACAAAGGCGCGTTTGCCTTCAACTACGGTGCGTTTACCGTATAAGCTTATCACAAGCTACCAACGGCGAGTTAGCCTTAACACACGGTGCGTTTACCGTGCAACTCATAGCCACAAGAAAGAACCGAAGATCCAGTGAGGAAGAACTCAACCAAATCCAGTGCTCATCAAGAAAGCAAGTGCTGACCCCGCTTGCTGTACAATTGGAGAGATCATCAAGGAAGCAAGTGCTGACCCCTCTTGCTGTCCGGTTGGAAATCAACTCAGGAGCCTCAAACGAACTCACCGACAAAGACCCCTACCAAGGTTGGCCGCAGAGAATCTCTGATTTTGGAACACCACCTTTCAGAGATCTGGTGCTTAAGTCTGCTTCATTGCGAACAGACGTGCTGACCTTCCGTGTAAAGAAGAGGAGTTTAGAGTGTTTAGAGTTTGGAGCAAATCAGAGCTTGGATCTTGCTCACTTCATTACATATATTCATAAATGTGCAGCCGGTGCCAAACTTTCAGAAATTGGAAAAAACCGAACTGACCGGAAATCTCGAATTTTTAAATCGGGCTTGCGCGGATGGTGTTAGAACGCTAAAAGAACTTTTTTCGGAAAGTTTCGTCAAATATCATCTTCATTTATGCCGCCAACCAACAATATGTGACCAAAGGGAAACCCACCTTAAGGTGGTGATTCCCTTTTGGACACATAAAGTTTGCACCTGTATTACTCATTCATTAATTGGAGTTAGCCATTTTTATATCAAACTGCAGCTTGACATTTTCTCGTTTTATCTGTCTATCAAGCGTGGAGAAGTTAAAATAATCTATTGTCCAACAGAAGATATGGTGGCCGATTGTTTAACAAAGCCGGTCACTAAAGACAAATTTCTAAAATGCCGAGAAGATATGGGTTTCAAATTAATTCATGAATCTGGAAATCTACACTGAGCAAGGAGGAGTGTTGAAGAAGCAAATATTAAATTATTACATATTTAAAAGAATAAAAAACTGTGCTCAGTGACATTATCTCTGACTACAAGCAGTAACAGTTGTCTATATACCTGTTGTTTCGGTTAAATATCAGAATATCCAGTTTTCCTTTTCATTGCCTATTATCTTAGTTGAATTACTTCAAATTTAGGTTCATTGGCATTGGAAACGGCTGAAACGGCGATTTTTGGAATAATAATAGAAAAAATTTTTAGGGGGAGGGTTAGGGGGGTTAGTCTAGTCCTGGGGGGGGGGGCATACGCATAGGTGTAATTGGGTGGGGTACCCCCAGCCATGTTCCTACACCCCCCAGAGGGGGTAGTCGCACCAAAAAATTGGCCAAAAATTGGGTATTTTTAGGGTAAATTTTGCAACATTTTTCAAAAGTTAACATGTTAAAATTACTTAATGATATCATGTTTATCGGCATTTAGCAATGGCTGAAAATGCGATTTTTGGCATAAAAATAGAAAAAACTATATATGGGGAGGGGTAGTGGGGATAAAAAGGGCCCCCAAAAATTCCGAGGGAGGGGCAGGGGCCCCCCGCCATAGGTGTACCAGGCCCTGGCCCTGTGTACAGTGTGCCCCCTGTGAGACCCCCTCCCACGATCCCAGATCCCACACCCCCCGATTACTCCCCCCCAAGCATAGTTACCTTGGAGGGGGGGGGGGTTTGGGGGAGGGGTATCCCCCCAAAATTTTTGACCAAATTCACCCCCCCCAGATTTTTTGACTTACCCTCCCCCAACTTTTGGCTACCCCCCCGAACCCCCTCCCAACGATTTTTGGACCCAAAAAGTTAGCTGAATTTGGTCGAAAAATGGTCATTTTTTGAAAAATTTTTCTAAAATTTGGACCTAAAATCGCTTTAAAACGGTGCAAAAACACCTAAAACGTTAAGAACAAGCCTTATTTTGATGAAACAAGGGCTAAATTACAGAAAGTTTTGCATTTTTTGGCCATTTTTCGAAATTTCTGAGGTCCGAATTCTGCGGGGGGGGTTGGGGGGTACCACCCCCATCACATTTCGGAGGTCGGCCAAGATTTACCCCCCCCCCCCCCCCAGCCCAGACCCAAAGTTCCAGGGAAACTATGCCCCCAAGCTGACCCCCCTTCCATAGGTGTGTTAGGGGGGGGGGGTGGGGGGGGGGCACCCCTCCCCCCTAATGGAGGGGTCGCCAACCCCCCCCTAAAAATTTTTTTCCTACCCCTCCCCCCAAATCGATTTTTTCAGACCCCTCCCCCCCTAAAAATTTTCAAACCCCTACCTAAATTTTTGAAAATTTTTAGCTAACAAGTCGAAATTTTTCCAAAAAATTCCAAAAATTAGCGAAAAATTGCTAGAATTCGCTTAATTAAGCTAAAAATCGTTAAAAATTGCTGTAAATTGAGAAAATTTTTCATTTTTTAACGAAAAACCGACTTTTTTCAAAATTTTTCGCCGCCCCCCCCAAGAAAATTTTTCTTACCCCTCCCCCCAAATCGACTTTTCGCGACCCCCCTCCCCCTTTTTTCGCCAAACCCCCTACCTACTTTTTTCTGAACCCCCACCCCCACTTTTTTCGCCAGCCACACCTATGCCCCCTTCCCCCTAAAATAGGGTCCAAACAAGAGAAAAAATGCCAAAAATTGACTGAAAAATTCGTTGTAAAACGCAATACGAGTATATAGTTTTTGAGTAGATTTACCTCGAAAATAATCTATTTCATGTCAAAAACAGTGGCGGATCCAGGGGGGGCCGGGGCCCCCCTTTGCGATTTAGGCTCCCTCCTTTGACATTCCGGGCCCCCCCCCCCCCCCTTAGAAATTTTTTCAGCTGTTTATAATGCATATTTCGAGTTAAAATTAAGCATAATTTTAATAAATTTCACAAATTTTTAAAAAATTTCGCCTGCGGCGCACTTATATATACTTCTGTGCTGCTTTTTTTACGTACTTAGTTCTGTGACAGAACTTCTGTCTCTTAAAGTGTCTTCTATTTTGTTTCCTTTCCTGTCTTGTAAGTACGAATATACATGTACTCAACGGCTTCAGTTTATTTTATGACTATATACCGGCTTATATATACGGGCATTTACAAATTTTATTTTATTTTGCTTTCATACATAACGTATGGTATATATATACGTATATATATAAATGGGCAATGCAAGATTGATAATTGGCAGCTTCTGAAAGTGTTCTAGAATAAATCGTGGATGTGAAAAATTCTGAAAAGCATCCAATTCCCGTTTGGGTTTTCCACTTATCGATTATACAACTCAATAACTCATCTCATCTTAACTAATATTTTTAAACATTTGAATTGCTGAATTTTCCACTATTTCAAAAAATTCTTCAACTTCTGGGGACCCCCCGTGTGCTTGTTGCATAAATTCTCCATGCTTTACTTCATTCACGGGATATAGTTGTTTTCCAATTGGCAAGTCAACTAGCCTTCCCATACACAATATTTATTTTCTTGTAAAAATATTTTGTTCCTGGAAAAAACAAATTTTAACCACCCCCCTGGAAAAATTTGGTTACCCCCCCAGAAAAATTTTTCAGCGGCCCCCCCTTTTCAAAATCCTGGATCCGCCACTGGTCAAAAAGGGCCATTTTTAGCTGAAAAGTTGGGTACAGTTTGGGTACAGTTTTTCAAAAATTTCCGATTTTTAGACCCCCCAAGCCAGATTTGGACTTTTTGCTCACCCCAACCCAAACAGGTGGTACACCTTATGCCCCCCAACCCAAATCCCCGTTACACCTATGGTCATAGTTTCCGTGGAACTTTGGGTCTGGGAGGGGTAAATCTTGGCCGACCTCCGAAATGTGATGGGGCCGCACTAGCGTAGCCAGAAACAAATTTCGGAGGGGGGCAAGTCAAAATTTTTGAGAAATCAGTGCTAAACCGGACCATGTGGAGGTCGATTTCAAGTGCAAGTTGGTATTTTTGAGGCATTTTCGTGGAAAATTAGCGCCGCAGGCGAGATTTTTTGGAAATATTTACCAGAATTCCTATTTGGTGTTAGCACATATCGATTCGTCGTGAGCTCTAGCCAACCCAGCTATCCATCCTTAATTGGTCGGTAAATGGGTACCACTATTGTGGGAAGGTAACAGGAGTCCGTGTAGGGCTTAAAGCCTTGAAGGGCCGGCCCCCCTTCCACGGATGTAGTCATTATTTGAGGTGACACTCCTGACTCTACGGCTGTGTATCCGGGGATGAGCACCGGCACCCCTTGTCCCTGAAGCAGGGATGGAGATATTGTCCAGGGGTCACCTTTACCTTACCTATTTGGTGTTAAAAGTTCACTTCAGGGGGTAAAAAGGTTATTGATGGAAAAAATTCTGCGAAAATGTGCCTACTGGGGTTTGCAAACCTTTTTACCCCCTAAAGTGTAAGATTACCGGGGGTCGGACCAAAAGGGGGGTCGGAAACCCCAAACCCTCCCCCCCCGGTTCGCCCATGGAACTACCGACCCCCCCCCTGCCTTACACCTATGGTCTCGGGGGCTAGGGAAGAAATTTTCGGAGGGGTGAGATTTTTTGCAAAAATGAGCAAAAAATGGTAATTATGGCGTATTTTGCATGGTGAAACGCGAAAAATTCTCAAAAATGCCAGGATTTAAGCTAAAAATAGCTATTTTTACGAAAAAATCTCCGAAAAAATTTTTACGAAAAAATTTTTGAAAATTGGCCTATTTTTGGCAAAAATTGGGGCCTCCAAAAACTCCCGGGGGGGAAGGTCAATTTCGGGGGGCTTCCCGCCCCCTCTCTGTTAAAAATACCCTGTAGCCATGGGAGGAAAAAACCCACATTTTCGGGTTTTGGCTGGAACTTTTTTATTATGAGGGCTAGATGAGAACTTTTATACCATCGTACTTGGCGTACTTAGATCTTTCTTTTAAGCCCATTTGCATTTCTCTAGGTTGTACCGTTTCTGCCAAAACTTTCCAAAAAATTTTGGACCCTATTTTAGAGAGAGCGGGGTCTGAGCATAGGTGTGGCTGGCGAAAAAAGTGTTTAAGAAAGGCTGATTTTGGCACATTTTGCCACAAACATTTCAATTTTCAGACGCTACGCATTTTCCCACACCAAAACTAGCAGAAGTTTCGGAATACGTTTAATGTATAATACAATGCGTTTAGTGTATTGTACATCGAAAAAGTTTTACTTAAAAAATTTTAAGGGAGAGGTTTCTCGGGGCCAATTTGGACCTCTTATGTAGTCTCCCAACCCCAACAGGTGGTATATATATACGTCTATGAGAGGGGGGTTCGTTATATACAGTACATTTCATGAAATCTCATGAAATTTCACGAAATTTCATGTATATATACGTACGTACTTCATTATATACATTTTGTTTAGGCGCAATTGACATTTGTTAGTCGTGTAGCTGTGCTAACTGCTGCTTTGCTGTGAGAAATGGCCCGTAAGAGACGAGTGAGTAGCATGTTTGTTGTTAATTTCATATATAAAACTGTGATTTAACTAACTTTGAAAAGCGCTATATACTTCAAGAAGGTGATTTGCAAATGCACGATGGAATGATGTAAGATAGAATAGCTAGATTAATTTGGACAGGACGATTAGGTTATATACACTTTTGTAGTGAAATTATACGCGCAGTACTTACATGTGGATGTGATATGATGGCGGCCATGTGGTTAAAGTTCGACTTTAGTTCTGACAGTTCGAATCCACGCTACAAGAAAGCTGTCACAAATCTCCTTGAACAAGGGACTAGGCACATGGTGGGTCGACGTGTGCTTTAGACAACCCAGCCTGGCTTTACGGCTTTGAATGATTGCATATTTAGGGAAAGGCAGCGAAACGAGCTCGTCTTGCTCAGGAGTCTCAAAAAGCCGCTGATGCGGCCTCCACCTCTGCTCATTCATTTGTTATTCATCGTGGTATTGTGGGAAAACCTGTTAAGCGACTTGTTATGGATGTGCGAAAGATTTTGGAGCCATTTACTGCGTCGTCTTTAAAGGTGCAGAATGTATCTACGTATAGTACGTATGTATATACATGTATAATGTAACTTTAAACGTTATAATACAAGTAGCAAAAATGCTCCGCATAAAAGGGGATAATATGTGTGTTGGGCCTATGCCTATCCCTTAAATTCCGGTTGAGAAAATAAAGGCATAAATCCGACACAGCAACTTTTGATGGATGGTTCCATGACGAAAGTTCTTCTGTTCGCTTCGGGCTTTCATTTGACACCAAATATGACCACTTTTGAATAATTTTATTTTTGACCCAAAATCGCCTAAGTCCCCAGCCCACCCCACCACAGCACTCTACAGCCACTTTGGGTATGCAGTTGACAAAAGTTGCTCAGCTCGCTTAGGGCTTTCATTTGATACCAAATATGACCACTTTTGAATAATTTTATTTTTGACCCAAAATCGCCTAAGTCCCCAGCCCACCACAGCTCTCTACAGCCACTTTGGGTATGCAGTTGACAAAAGTTGCTCAGCTCACATAGGGCTTTCATTCGGTACCAAATTTGACCACTTTTAAAAATTTTTCTTTGGACCACTTGACCCGCCACGCGACTGACCCTTCAAACGGCAAAATGGAACCAGTCCAGCAAAATATGTAGGTACGGCCGACGGCAAAACGGATACCTGGAATGAGCTGGTCGCACCAGAAAATCTATAGGCAGAGTTTTGAGAGGCCAGATATATAAAGCCTAATTTAGCCTTCTTTTGCTTCCTTAGCAGACGGCGGAGCGTCCATGTAAATTAGCTTCCACCTTCACGCTCAGAACCCGTCTTTTCAAGGCAGACCATAAGGGGAAGCTCAGACTAAGAAGAGGACCACCCGCTTGCAGTAGCTACACGCTGTTACTTTTTCTAGGTCAACAAGCGTAATGTCCTGAAAGATTTTGTGGTTAATGCTGGCCCTTTGGGTGTGACTCACATGTTGGTCTTCTATCGCTCCGAAGTGTCCGTAAACATGAAATTTGTGAAACTGCCACGTGGTCCTACGTTGTCTTTTAGAGGTTACAAAGTTAGAACTTATTTTGCATTTGTGCTGTGTCTTATACATTAATGGTATGGGTTACTTTAGTATAATATGCTTCTGTAACTTTAGTTAAAAAACCTAAAAGTCAGTTTTAGTAGGAACAAATGATCAAAATTTAGGTAAAAATAAGGCCGGAAATTTTTTGTCAAAATAAATTTCTGGGGACACATCAGACATCAATGCAATTAAGGAGAGGGGGAAGTGTAAAAACTGTGGCGACGGTTCTGAGTATGGTAGGACGACCCCTCCTCACTAAAGTCTGGCTTTTTCCTAGGCAAAAATTTCTGGGGGGATTTGTGTGGCGGTCCCACCCGGTTGTGGGGGGGACGCATTTCTGGGGGAGAAAGTTTTTTCGAAAATGCTTAAAAATTGCTATTTGTTGCTGCTGAGCTCAACATTTACCATTTTTAACCTAAATTTAAGCTTTAAATAGCTAAAATGGCTTAAAAATGCCTAATGTCGAGCGAATTCGGAAAAATTTCAAAATTTACCCTCAAAACCCTATTTTTCCGGGCACTTTAGAGTTCTTGGGGGAAGGCCCCAAGCCTGGGGGGCCTGTAGGAAAAGCCAGAAAGTAAACCAAGGAGTGGGAGCGAGGGCGCGTGCCTAAACCCTGCCCCCCACTTTTTGGGTTCCCCCCACTCGAGCACCTCCCTCCCCACTCGGCCCCACCCCCACTTTTTTGGGCTTCTCCCCCCTACTCACCCTAAGATGCCCAGAAATTGCCAGATTTTTAGGATTTTTGGTCAAAATTTTCAAAATTTTTCCGGCTTCGCCGGAAATTTTTTAATTAAAATTCGCCTTTTTTGGTGCTAAAACTTGATTTTTGAGCACTTTTAAGCATAGTTATAGCAGTGTATGTGGAAAACGGGCTGCTTATACAGGACTTTTAGCATTTATGGCCCATTTTATTTCCCCCCACTTTTCGGCCTGCCCTCCACTAGTTGGGGGGGGCGCCCCCCCACTTATTTTTGCCTAAAATAAACCCAGAAACCAGGGAGTAGAAATTGTTTTCTTGGGATTTATACCGGCATGGTTAATAAAGGACATTGAAATAATAGAAAGGGTTCAGAAAAGTTTTGCGCTTCTTCCTCCAATCTAGATGGTCTCTCTTACGGCAATTAGTGTAACTTTCTATCGGTCTCTCTATCTTTCTTCTATCTCAAAAGATTAATGTCTGATTTAGTGATGGTTTATAAAATTGTTTGGGTATATATACTATACTTTGTGTTCTGCTACGGACTTATTTAACTTTATTGAATCGTCTCATGAAACTAGAGGAAATTTGCTGAAACTGAAAGCCCCAAAATTTTATACTGATATATATACGCAAATTTTGTGTTGCTTGTCTTGTAATTGGAACTCACTTCCGGAAATAGTGATTTTGAGCAAGGATATAAATAAATTTAAAGATGGTTTGAATAACAACAAATGCAATTCAGTTAAGTTTTTGCGTGTTTATAGATTTTAGTCATTTCGCTTGCACATTCTGTATTTTGTTTTCATTCGAAATAGTAAACTGATGTTGTTGAAACCGTCCATTACTATTGGATTAAATCTTGGTCTTTGTATCGGAAAACCTATGTCTGGGGCACGTCGTTTGCGATTATCCACTTTGTCAGTACAAAGTATGGTGTGTTGGCGTTTAATGTTTCCCCCTTTCTACTACTATATTGTTCATTGCTTTTGCCTGTATTGTTTACTTTAACTGCAGTTAATTGTTTTGTCTTCCTACTTTAGTGCTAAGCTATGTGCTGAGTCGAGATATCGTGTCCTCCCAGAAGCGACCACATAGCTATTCCGGCCAGCTTCAGCATCAGCCTTTGCTAGTTATGAATGGATTTAGTAGCACTGGTGAGGCTCAATCAGAGGAAGGCCGTCACCTGCGTCTAACGCAAACCATGTTTCAAAACTTGATACCTGGTTTAAACATTAATGAAGTATGTTACATTATGTATACAGTAAGTTCACATTATTTGATATGTATGTTTGTTATGGTGTATAATATGCTATGGTTATGTAATCCTGCAATGTTTTCATTTTAATCTGTGTAGGATGACTATAGTCGACAACAGTTTTGTTAATTTCATTGTATTACCTGCTACCAGCATTAGCTAAACGAAAAAATCCTGGAATTGAAGTGCGGAAGTTTAAGCATCAAAAGAAAGTAGTGGTGGCGGTATCCACAATTTCAAGGTAGGAAATTCCTCGTTCCGTTTTCCATTTGCGCTCTTGTATAGTCAGGTTCCCAAAAAAAACCAGTTGACAGTTTCTTGCTCCAAACTTTTGCAGGGTGACGTGAGACAGCCCAACTAGGGTGCATATGCATAGGGCTCGGTCCGACACATATGCCCACCTATAGCCCCTAGCCTGCCTCCCTGGCAATCCTGAGTAATTAAAAAATTTTGGTGGTTTTTTTTGGGAACGATTCCCAAAAAAAAAACCAGCGTTCCCAAATAAAAAACCACCCTCTTTACTACTGGCAGAGAAGAGGCAGGGCAAATCTAATATTACCTATGTATAGCCCATAACCGACCAATACTACATGGTACTTGGTGGAGCCCAAGGGTCTAGCCTGGGCACGGCAGCCCACTTAGACTACCTTGGACCACCATGACATGGTGAGTCTGGAGGTGTAAGTTCCGATAACTTTTCTTTGAGCGTCAAACGCCTTTGGCCGACGTTTATAGCAGATTTGGCACCCTTTTAACGTGCATTTTCTTTAAGTACACTATAAAATTTCTGAGGACTTACCTGTAACAACAGTCCATATCCCCAACTTGGACCCCCGGGTGCCTAGGCCAAGTTTTGGACTATCACCAAAAGTCTACCAAAACAACTGAAATTTTGCGTAGAACCGTTTTATAACTAGGAAAACACGTTTCCAGCGTGATTTACGCTGTAAATTTCAGTTTGTAGCCAAGTCCAATGCTTCAAGGGTCCAACTTGGGTCCGGACCAGGTTCAGGCTGTCTGAGCCAGTCAAATCACCTCAAACATTCCAAATATAAGTTATTATGGTGTTTTTTTGGGGTAAAACGTTCTAAAACAGTGTTAATATCACCAGAAAAATAATTACGGTGACTGCTGTGACCTATTTTTGCAAAGTCCGAACTGGTTTTTTTTGGGAATTCGTTCCCAAAAAAACCGGGTGGCCCAGGCCACAGCGTAGGAGCCAGTGAGGCCGGGATATGTGGTATCGTGAGTACTTGGGCACCTAACCTACCAACCACAATTAGGGACCTACCGGGTTTTCCGCTGGGGTTTTGAGACAATTTTTCCAACACCATGTCGAAACTTGTCCGAGGGTGGTTTTGGGGTGGTTGTCTTCTAGCTGGCGCCCTGGCTTCACGAGATAAGCTATATAACCCAAACTGATTTATTATAATACTAAGGTCTTCTACTTGTTGTGCGCCAAATTTGGCTCGAAACGGTCAAAGTACCTGGGAGATCTGGCACTGGTTTTTTTGGGAACTTTGTCACTGGTTTTTTTTGGGAACCTGACTATATACCTTGTATACCAGTTCGCCTTGGACATACGATTGTTATTGACTATTATTTAGTTTAGGTTCGATTGAATGATATTAAACGATTAGCCTTGCTCAATTATGATCCAGACCAGGATACTATGGACCTCAGGCACTAGTGAGGAAGGGTATTGTTGCTCATTGAAATGAAGAAAGCTATTAATGAATTAGTTAAGTCAGCGTAGAACTGAGACAAAGTTTCGCATGTACAACTTTCATTTTGCTAGTTTTTCGGTGGCTTCAGTAATAGTTCTCTTGGAGGTAGAACTGGTGGACATCATTTTTTACATTACATCAATATTGTCTGGCTTTTTCCTAGGCAAAAATTTCTGGGGGGGAAGTCTGGGGGGCGGTCCCCCCCAGGTTTGGGGGGCACGGATTTCTGGGGGGGGGAGAAAATTTTTCGAAAAATGCTTAAAAATAGCTATTTTTTGCTACTGAGCTAAAATATTAACTATTTTCAACCTAAATTTAAGCTTAAAATAGCTAAAAAATGCTTTAAAATGTCTAAAAATCCGGCGATGCCGGGAAAATTTTTCAAAATTTATTCGCAAAACCCTATTTTTCCGGGCTCTTAACAGTTCTGGGGGGGGAGGCCCGAATCCTGGGGGGCGGTGATGCGCCCCCCACCCCCCCCCCTGTAGGAAAAAGCCAGATTGTTATTAGCGATGGGCACTGAATATCCGGATATTTTTTATATCTTATTTCACCAGACTATCCGGATATCGGTTTGCATTTCAGACAAAGCATGAACATTCTTGACAAATATTTCAAAAATTTTGCAAAATGTTCTTTAAAATTTTTTTGAAACCAAGGGTCTGATAGAAATTAGCTGCGTAGCAAAAAATTGACAGAACAGTTTAAATTTTAACTGCGAAATCGAAAAATTTTCTTGAACTTAAGTTTGGAATTGGCGGATAACCGGATATCCGTTAACGCAAAATAGGTAAACGATAAACGATATATAGAAAAATATCCGGTGCCCATCATCACTAATTGTTAAGTCCGGTTCATGCTCATTGTCTTTTAGTGCTTTGTGCTTTTGGCCCTTGTCCTCCCTCCTTTAGTGCTTTGTCCTTCAGGGACGGGTGCTTTGTGCTCAGTAGCAGTGCTTTTGTGTTTTCGCACAAAGCACTAGATAGTTCATGCTCATGGCGAACACAAAGGTCAATATATGTACGCATAAATATATTAACATATGTCAAGTCAAATTATTCGCTCATACACCTTTAATTTATTTGGCCGAAAAGTTCAAGCTATCTAATTATGTTTAACTAACTTTAACTACGTATAAAATAATTATTTGATAATATCTTGATAACACAAAGAATTTTCTTTTCCACCGTAATAGTAAAGTATTTTGTTTGTAATATACGTACTTCCAGCAGCTAAATTAGTTAAAATAACGTGTGAGAACTACGTGGTCATGTTATTCAGCAAATGGGAACCTCATGCCTTTATTCAATTGCCCGTGCATTATTAAAGCACTAAGAATAGGTTGAACATTGTTCGACATCTGAAAGCACTTCAAAAGCACAGAAGCACAAGGTGCTACAGATGACCATGAACCCTGAAAGCACAAAATACAAAGCCACAAATAGCCAAATTTTCCAAACTCCATAAACTGCACCAAGCTTGAGCTACATAACTCGTCACAGCCTTCGGTAATTTCGCATAGAATCTTCTCTATCTAAGCTATCGAAATTTGCAAGCAATTGTCTCCAGTTTTTTCAAATTCTTAGAGATTCATTAAAAGCTATGTTACTAAGTTTTGGTGATGCATCCGCTAGCTTAGTTACATTACTATTTCAGTGCTATCAAGCTCGTGCCTCGAGGTGTAAGTAGATCTGTGAGAAAGTTGGTGCGCAACAAGGTTCCCCGTCTTGGGCATTATCAGGATGTCAGTGACTATTTCTTAAAGCAAGTTTGAGTGTTTCATCTTCTAGTTTTGTTTTGGTCTGTGTTGGTGTTGGTAAGCCGGTTTCTATTGTTGACATTCCTTCCTATCAACTTTGGTTGTTAAAATCTAAAACGTAGGCTGAATTACTCGGGTTGTTTGGTCCTTTTGCCTCAGAGTTTTCTGTGTTTTTCCAACAATGGTCCACCCGGTGCAGTAAATCGACCTAAATTAGTATTACTATGAACTGTAGTCTGGCCGCCTGTAGCAAATTACTCCGGAATAGTTGACTAGGGCTAGGGTTTGCTTCGTTTCTCCACACACAGACCATGCCCATGAAAATTGTCAGCATTGGATGTGCTTTATATTTTCTACATTTCGTTACAAATGCTGCAGTTTCTCCTTGTTGATACTGACATTGTAAAAGCACTTAAATTAAGTACGTATTTTCTGATGTCCATTTTCTCCTTTGTGAAGCCTTTTTCAAATTTTTTAGCCCAGAACAGTTGAGTGAAAGTGAATTTGAAGGCGAAGGTGAGGCTGAAGTGGAGATTAGTCAGTCTGTGAGCAGTCGTGGAGTTTCTGCTGCAGGAAAGTGTGGTGTTAGGTAGGAACATTTTTGTGATGTACATTTTAGCTTGCCACATTTCAAAGAAACGGTTTTTGCTGGGCTGAGATGCAAGATTAAACTATAGAATTATGTTGCCGTAGTCCAAGTGTTATTGATATCATTTTAAGTAACCGTGTTGAATAGTTTAGGAAATTTTCATTTTCATTTTGTTTCCATTATTTTTAGGTTGATTGAGCTTGGACCAAGAATGACCTTGAAATTGCTAAAGATTGAAGAGGGTGTTTGTGATGGAGAGGTTATTTATCATAGCTATATACAGAAAACGCCCGAGGAAGCTGCCGCCACTCGAAATCGTCTAATTAAGAAAAAGTAAGCGAAAAATACCTCTTGGCTTTGTGTCTCTATAAAACGCTTAATTAATTTCTGTTGTTTGTAGAGTGCCTTCTTGCTAGTTGTCAATTTGCTGTGTAATGTTTTGAGACTTTGATAGAATGCACAATGTACTTATAGTTGTATGAATGCAGCCGCTGAATTGAACTTATTTTGTATTGCTGCGCCATCCAAAATGCCTGTTTCTTCTGTTGAAATGGAAATTGTGGGTACTGGTCTGCTTGTTTAATACTCTGGTAATTACATTTTAGAAAGCTAAAGGAAGCTAGACGGAGGGAACAGGAGGCTAATGTGGCTCGAAAACAGCAACTCAAAGAGACCCAGCGAGAACTATCGCGCCAACAGCAGCAAGGTACCTGCTACTACCACACTACAAAGTTTTTAGAGAGGTAGCGATGGTGTCTTTTTGAATGTAACCATTTCACTCTGTTCAAATGCCATTAACTGCGCTTGTTCCAGGGATTTTTCTGGGGGAGAGGCTCTTACCCTCATCAGTTATTCCTATGCCAACAAATTGTAGCCTTTCTCCCATTCTGTAAAAGGTGCCCAGAAATTGCTGCGTTTCTTAGTCAACATTTTCAAAAAATAGGAGGGAGTTGTGGCTTTGTCTCCTAAAGTAAACTAAGAAGACGTCTGTGTCAATGCCTGGATACCGAGTCACGAACCAGGAGTGTTACCTCGAAATTTTTCCAAAAAATTTTTAAAATTTAAAAGCTATTTTTTCCTGCTGAGCTAAAAGTTATGCAATTTTCAGCTCGATAGAGCTTAGAACGCCTAAAAATCCGGCAGAGCCTTAGAAACCTTGCGGAAAAACAAAAAACCTTAAACCGTTTACAGTTCGATTTGGACCTAATTTGGATTTATAGCTGCTTTGGTTATAGCCCACGAAAAACCGATAGTGCTGCTAGTTCTAAAACGGCATTGTTTTTCAGAAACCCCAAGGTGGAAGCCCCTTTACTGAACATTTTTAGCTGAATTTCTGGCGTCTTTTCATAGTTCACACGCAGTAAAATTTTGGTAAAGCATCCAAAAATACAGTATCCATCTGAGTCATGCATGACATTGGAAAGGTATAATTGACGACGTTTGTGTTTCCTATCTGAAGATGGATGATCTGTTGTCAATTTTATCCTCGCTTCTTTATTTTCGTATTTAGGACATCTTGAGTCCAGTGAAATCGAAGCCGACACTGCTGGCTCTCCGTCGAGATCTGAGCGAAAAGTGAAGTTCCGTCTACCAGCTGCTGATTCTAAGCGAAAGCCCCGATCAAAACCTACTGCACGTGATCGAACTCTGAATACGAAAGTTGGCAGCAGCGGGGCCCCTGGTCATAAAACTGGCTTTAAAGAGCGATTAAGACAACGTGTGTTGTCTAGAATGCGTAAAGCTACCAATAAAACGTGACTAAAACGTTTTTATTTGAGCATGTATTGTAGCTTAAGTTTTGTGAAAATATTGTTCTGACGAGTGAAACGAACTGCTGGCGTGTGGTGTTCAGCTTTTGAGGTGTTCAGCAAGTTATCTGATCTTTACTCCTGTGGAAGTTCCTAAAATTAAACTCTGGAATCACTTGTAAAGGTTTTGTAAAAAATGCAGGTTACGCCTTGAAATATCTTCACGACATCGCTTGTAGTGTTCACCGTAGATGGGTTTTTACCGGTTTGCGCAATAAGTTATTACTCGTTTGTCTGGTAAGCGGAATTTGTAACTACTTGGTGGCTAGTAAATTTTTGAAGACCAAATTTTCAAAAAAATTGCAGTCAGTTTTGCTACATCCGGTGAGAGATATTTTGTAATGGCTGCGCTGCGCCGTGCTGTTAAATTGGGAGGGCAGTCTGCCAATTCTTTCCCCACCTTTTCCGCGGATACCGGTCTAGTGAAAACTACCAGGGTTATATTGCATTAGTTTGACTTTAGCATTTAGTATTGACTAAAAATTCCCCACCGGGTTCTTTGGTAATGATATTTGGAAAGGAACTAATTAGTAAAGGAATTGACAGACTATATGTACAATTTTCACTGTGTGAAAAAGTTCTCGGATAGGAATTAAAAATGCAAGAGGTTTCTCAAGTGAGCCCACATAAAAGCGCTTTCGTTGAACAAAACAATATTTGTGAATCATCAATTAAGGTCAATCTGTTTGGAATAGTAAACGATTTTAATGATTTTTGATTTGGTTTTCTAGGGAAAAATTGCTGTTTGGTACTTGACCATTAATAGTGGTTTCTGTTTTCATTTTGGTTACTTTCATGACAGAAGTTTCAGGCACCTTCGTTACATTACAGCGTTGCTGGACTTGTCTTTTATGATAGCTGTTTCTTATTGTTTAACGTGCCAGTTTTTCGCTTATCATTTTTTGTTACTGTTATGTCGAATGTTAAATTTGTTCAATATTTTTGAATAAAATTGTTCAACATTTCCTTG
Organism: Trissonchulus latispiculum; assembly: GCA_030248195.1. Lineage (NCBI taxonomy): Eukaryota > Metazoa > Nematoda > Enoplea > Enoplida > Ironidae > Trissonchulus > Trissonchulus latispiculum. The sequence continues at coordinate 70,547 of JASAND010002239.1, read as the reverse complement.
GTTTGTGAACCTGTTTCTCAGTTGCGTGAAGGTTTTCGGAATTTATAGCTAGAAGCTATACAAGACAAGACACTGTATAAGTGCCTCTGGAGCCAGGGAGAGCCGTGCCCTGCAATATGTGATTGAAATGTTGACTTACAATGCTATATTAATATTAGTTTCAGCTGAAAGTTTTAAAGTACTGTTCACACGAGTGCAGTTTTCTGGAAATATCTGTTTCTCAGTACTTCTATTGTTTTTAATCCAGTATATACTTCTAGTATAAGTTGTGGCAAGGAGATATTCGGCAGGTTACTTTGTTTTTTGCGTGACCATAACGTGATGATCATTACCTGTACGGTGCATTGCGGAAAACGCCCTGAACGATAAGAGTGGTCACACAGTTTGACCGCCTGGAGTGTCGGCCTCTTAGACGTCTCGGTCGAAACAAACAAATTTACAAGTGTCATTTACAAGTAGTTTACATTTCAGCAGTAGAAAGTGTACGCGAGAAATGAACATCTCCTATGTTAGCGTAAAGCTTGTAAAACTCAGCATTTGGGGTAGGGCACATGATCCACTCGGAAGTGTGGCAGGCAAAGGTTTACTACCTTGTTCCTATAATTATCATGGGCTTAGATATACGTATATAGCTTGTAATTCTACAGCAAATGGACTCATACCTCCTATTTCTGTGTTTTTACTAACCGACTAAACATAGGCACTAACATAGTAACGGGCTGAAAAGAAGATCTTTTCAGGAACTCTTCTCCCAGATTCCTTTGAAACTTGAGCAAATGAGCAGATAATTGTTACGGTATGTTTTAGACGACGCTGAGTTCACATATCGCAAATTGTTTCATCGCGAAACTAGGTTTCTTCGATTCGTGATGGGGCCAAGAGGAACCAAAAAATTTTGTGGTTTTTAAAATTGTTTCCAATTTTGCTCACAAGTCTTATACCGGGGATACTCGTAGAAGGCGAATCTGAAGTCAGTTTTCGTTATCTCCGTAAGGATGTTTTAAGCTAACCATGTAAGCTTATACCAAGAGTTCATAATCGGCAGAATAAGACGCTGAGCAATTCCTAATGTATTAAGCTTGCAATAATCATAAGCGTATAAGTAAAAAAATAGCTTGCATCATCATTTCGTGCTCGAAACATTAAGGCTAAAATCTCGGGGGCTTCTCAGCGTGTAAACATGCGAACGACGCACAGCAATAATTTTATATCTTTATGTTGCGGAGAATAAAGATCCTTTAAAGATACAAAATTATTAGTTCAGTTCATCCATTTCAACAAAACATCCTTACCACGATATTTAAGGAATTTAATGATTTCCTCAAAATACCTTACGTTGTTACTGGATTTTTAAAGGATATACAGCCTGGACCGAACTACACAATTTTCGTTAAAAACATCTAGTTGTCCGCAACATAATACTATAAAAATATTACTGTATGACTTTTCTAGCTCAAATTACAATATATATATATATATATATATATATATATATATATGTATATATATATATTTAATTTTTCGAAAACTCCCGTTATTGAAAAATGCCAGCGTTGAATATTTACACGCTGAGAAACCACCCCCCCCCCACTCGAGATTTCAGCAATAGTGAATCGAGTGTCACGGTGCAGTTTTTCCCCCGGTGTAATATTTCCCCCCGGAAAAACTGCACCGGTGTGGATTTCCCCCGGAAAAATTACACCGGTGTGAATTTTCCGGGGGGAAATATTACACCAATGCAAGAAATAATGCAGATTTCAACTTATAAATTGAGTTTGGCCCATAATCGAAACAACTAATTATATCTTGAAGATGGAATATGATTAGCGCAATCCGCAAAACAATTATTTGTTATAATAGTTTGAGGTACAAAATTAAATTGAAACACATAATAATCTTTATAATTTCTTGAAAAATTAGAAATTTTGCAAGATTATAATTAAAATGATTGTTTTCTTCAACTGGTTTTTCTCGCATTTTATAAACCTTAATTCAGAAAAATTGTTGATAAATGTCAACTCTAAAGTTTCCTAGCTTTCTATTATTTATGGTTTTATTTCTAAGTAAAAAACAAGCATATATATATATATATATACAAGTAGGAAAAATGCTCCTTGCAGTCGCATGTAAAATGCAATATGAGCTATGAGGGTCAACATTTAAATGTGTCAAGGACAAGATTTAAAACGTCTAATATGAGCCAGCATCTAAATCGGTAAAGGACAAGCTGTAACTGGCTAATATGAGCCGCTACGTTTCTCTTGGGCTCATATTGACGCTTGCTGCCGTGGTTTCAACGGCTTAACATCACGACGACATCTTACCATTTTGCCTACAGACTGTTTACTTTTATTCACAAGTCTCTGAACAGATCCTCATCGATTTGCGTAATATCACTAGCTTCATGTAATGTTTGGTTACAGATGTCTGACTAATTTTGCTAGCTAATTTTGCTAGCTCAAACACCGAATTTAAGGTATCTGAACACTTTATACAGCTAAAGTTCTCCCCTTTAAAGTTGTATTAGGTGGAATATATTTGGCATATACCAGTTTTGAAACACTGAAATACTAGAAACAAATGTATAAAGCTCCTGTAAACCGGTATAGTCTTCACTATCGGCTCACTGTACATAGCATTTATACAACAAAATACACAACTGATCCGTAAAAATTTGATGTGTGCTTATCCACGGTGTCGTACGATTGACTTTACTTATTGTATCAAGAGCACGCGTATGTCAGGACAATTATGCATATATACGTATATATATGCGAATTTGAAAAGTGCAAAAGAGTTAACTCAACTTAGTATCCTCGCGTCAATATGAGCCCAAGAGAAACGTAGCGGCTCATATTAGCCAGTTACAGCTTGTCCTTTACGATTTAGATGCTGGCTCATATTAGACGTTTTAAATCTTGTCCTTGACACATTTAAATGTTGACCCTCATAGCTAATATTGCATTTTACATGCGACTGCAAGGAGCATGTGTCCTACTTGTCCTTATTCCAATTTTTGGGAGCGCCGCCTTATTAATGCTCCGAAACTCCGAAAAACGCTGTTTTAGGTGGTATGACCAATTCGCATGTCCAATAATATTTGTATGCCAAATGTCAGCCTTCCAGCTATCTCCAGTCGCTTGAACCAGGAACTGGTTCAACTTTGAACCAGTTGAACCAGATCTGGCCAGCCATGCGTCGGATCCCCAAAATAACACCACCAGTGAATTCCCCATGCCCAATAACCTTTGTATGCCAAATATCAGCCTACCAGCTATCTCCAGTCGCTTGAACCAGGAACTGGTTCAACTTTGAACCAGTTGAACCAGATCTGGCCAGCCATATGCCGGATCCCCAAAATAACAGCACCAGTGGATTCCCCATGGCCAATAACCTTTATGCCAAATATCAGCCTTCCAGCTATCTCCAGTAGCTTGAACCAGGAACTGGTTCAACTTTGAACCAGTTGAACCAGATCTGGCCAACCATGGGTCGGATCCCCAAAATAACACCACCAGTGAATTCACCATGCCCAATAACCTTTGTATGCCAAATATCAGCCTTCCAGCTATCTCCAGTAGCTTGAACCCGGAAATGGTTCAACTTTGAACCAGTTGAACCAGATCTGGCCAGCCTTTGGTCGGATCCATCCCCAAAACAACATCACCAGCAGATTCCCCATGCCCAATAACCTTTGTATGCCAAATATCAGCCTTCCAGCTATCTCCAGTAGCTTGAACCAGGAACTGGTTCAACTTTGAACCAGATCTGGCCAGCCCTGGGTAGGCTCCCCAAAATAACACCACCAGCAGATTCCCCATACCCAATAACCTTTGTATGCCAAATATCAGCCTTCCAGCTATCTCCAGCAGCTTGAACCAGGAACTGGTTCAACTTTGAACCAGTTGAACCAGATCTGGCCAGCCATGGGTCGGATCCCCAAAATAACACCACCAGTGAATTCCCCATGCCCAATAACCTTTGCATGCCAAATACCAGCCTTCCAGCTATCTCCAGTAGCTTGAACCAGGAACTGGTTCAACTTTGAACCAGTTGAACCAGATCTGGCCAGCCATGGGTCGGATCCCCAAAATAACACCACCAGTGAATTCCCCATGCCCAATAACCTTTGCATGCCAAATACCAGCCTTCCAGTTATCTCCAGTAGCTTGAACCAGGAACTGGTTCAACTTTGTCTGTCTTTTTCTAAGTGTCTGGTTTTAGTATATGGTTCTGTTACAGATGATGACGGGTCTGGTTATATCATGGATGGCCGGACACTCGAGACGGTCAAGCAAGCAGTAGACCTTGGTGTCACGATCACGAATGACATGAAGAGTTCTGTACACTGTGCAAAAATTGCTCAGAAAGCTAATAAAGTCACTGCAAGTATTTTTAGATCGTTCGAAACGAGAAACAAAAATTTCTTAGTTAGAATGTTTAATACATATGTCAGACCTATTGTGGAATATAGCTCACCAGCTTGGTCACCACACTTGCTTAAGGATATAGACTTAATTGAGAATGTTCAAAGAAAATTTACTAAACGCATACCTGGTCTACAATTTAAACCGTATAAGCAACGACTGGAAGAGCTTAAGCTTCAATCCTTAGAGGTGAGACGTATTATTACCGATCTAAAATTGATGTATCGAATCTGCCATAATAAAATCTCATTAAATTTTCATGATTTATTTACTTTGGCACCTACCCCGGGTTTGAGAGGACACACCTTTAAGCTTCGTCCCGTATTGTGCACAAGAGAGTCCACTAAATGTTTTTATACTAACAGAATAACCGATATCTGGAACAGTTTGCCAAACATGGTTGTAAATTCGAATAGTTTGGCCAGCTTTGAACGGTCTATATATAATATTGATTTTTCTGATTTTCTCAGGGGTCGGGGTATAAAGTAACCAGACAAGTGGTTTTCCCCCACCCTTTTCTTAGACGCTCAGCTCCCAATATTTGTATTTTCCACCATTTATATGTGTTTTTAACAATCTTGTTCACTACTAACAATATTAGTTATCTACGTTTTTTTTTTCTCAGCATGTTTATCACAGTTTAGGTAGAAGTATATTTGTACACGATATATATATTAGGCTACATGCTGGAAATATATAACGATATTCAATTAAATAATTTTTGAATTTGTGATGCTGTTTGTCTACTGAATAAATCAATTTGTTTGTTTGTTTGTTTGTTTGTTTGAACCGGATGAACCAGATCTGGCCAGCCTTGGGTCGGATCCCTAAAATAACACCACCAGTGAATTCCCCATGCCCAATAACCTTTGTGTGCAAAAGATCAACCTTCCAGCTATCTCCTGTAGCTTGAACCAGGAACTGGTTCAACGTTGAACCAGTTGAACCAGATCTGGCCAGCCATGGGTCGGATCCCCAAAATAACACCACCAGTGAATTCCCCATGCCCAACAACCTTTGTATGCCAAATATCAGCCTTCCAGCTATCTCCAGTAGCTTGAACCAGGAACTGGTTCAACTTTGAACCAGATGAACCAGATCTGGCCAGCCTTGTGTCGGATCCCCAAAATAACACCACCAGTGAATTCCCCATGCCCAATAACCTTTGTGTGCAAAAGATCAACCTTCCAGCTATCTCCTGTAGCTTGAACCAGGAACTGGTTCAACTTTAAACCAGATGAACCAGATCTGGCCAGCCTTGGGTCGGATCCCCAAAATAACACCACCAGTGAATTCCCCATGCCCAATAACCTTTGTGTGCAAAAGATCAACCTTCCAGCTATCTCCTGTAGCTTGAACCAGGAACTGGTTCAACGTTGAACCAGTTGAACCAGATGAACCAGGCGAGATACGGCGTCGACAGTATGCTCATCGTGTTCAGCGACCCCGATTTACTATATATGGGTACCATCCCAAGGCCGAAAAACGCTGTTTTATATGGTTTACAGACCATTTTCTTTGTTGACAGCTTGAACTTGGGGCTGGTTCACTGTTGAACCAGCTGAACCAGATGAACCAGGCGAGATACGGCGTCGGCAGTATGCTCATCGTGTTCAGCGACCCCGATTTACTATATGTGGGTACCATCCCAAGGCCGAAAAACGCTATTTTAGACGACTTTTTGACAATTTTCTGTGTTGCGACCTCCAAACGTCGATTTTTCTATTTTTGACCATCTGTAAAAATCGACCCAGAGCGAAATTCGGAAATCAAACATAAACTTGATCTGGACCATCGCCTAGATAATCAAAAATTAGTATAGAAAAATTTTTCCTATGGGCCGTTTGAAAAATCGGTGTGCGCAAATATCGCCCTAAAAAAGTGGTCGATACAGAGAAAAAAACCCCACTTTTAAACTTGTATCAAAAAGTCGATTTTTTCAAAGTTCATTTTTTCCGGGCAAGTTTGGTATCATTCGAAAGCTCTTGGCCTGGAGATTTCAAAAATGTAAACTTTAGCTCTCAACTCCCTACAGTTAATTAGTTATGGCTAATTAACAGTTTCCCAAATCCGCAAAGTGCCTTTATAGCTCATATTATGAGGGGCGCTCCGCGCACCCTCATGATATATATATATATATATATATATATATATATATATATAATATATATATATATATATATATATCAAAGCATGGAATATTTTATCTCCGAGACCAAATCGTTTAGCAGAAAAAGTTACAAGGTCAAATGAAATTTATTTTTAGTTTATTTCATAGATATATAGTCATATGCAGTCATCAATGCATTCGATAAAGGTTAATAAAGAATTTAAGTTCAATTAAGTCAGTGCTAAACTTCTAATCTTATAAGGTTTCTGATATCTTATGTTTTATTTCCAAGGGCCTCTTCACTAAAGGGTAGAGTAAAGTAAGTTCCCTGTTCTATCTTCTAAATAGTTTTAACTCCACTCAAGCTAGAGTTTCCCTCTTTTAACTCTTTCTCAGAAGGGCGAGCTAATTTTAAATCTACTATACCCTTTTTTGAAAAGGCTCTAAGTAGAAAATAAAAAACTGAAAACATACATGATTGAAATTTTGACAACTTTACATATATATATAGTCTAAGAGTTCAACTCAACCACAGGTTAATAGTGAAATCTTTCCTTAGGGAAAATTTGCAGGGAAAGCTTAGAAAATTCAAGTAAACGTGAAGAATTTAGATTACTTTCAATTAAATAAAATTCCTTTTTCAAACTGAAAATTTTATCTTCAAGTAATTCAACAGAATTTCTATAATAAACGTAAAAATCAATTTTAATTAAACTGATTTTATACCTTTGCCCTACTTTAAAGATTTGAGCTCTGACTCCGACATAAAATCGTCAATGTTTTAAGTTATTTGCTTTTACTTAGAAACACAATATATTAGAACCCTAAATGATTAGAAGTTATCATTTATTTAAGAATTTTTCCCTTATTAAGATTTATCAAATGCAAGTAATGAATGCATTTTGGCGGATTACGCTAATCATATTCCATCTTCAAAACATAATTAGGGCTTCGATTACGAGCTAAACTCAACTTAGAAACTCAATTAGGCATTATTTTTTGCATTGGTGCAAAATTTCCCCCCGGAAAACTCACACCGGTGTAATTTTTCCGGGGGGAAAATTCGCACCGGTGTAGTTTTTCCGGGGGGAAAATCTTCAAGGGGAAAAAATCACACCGTGACATCAAGCATATTGCATGCATAAATACATTAGCAATCGCTGAGTGTCTTACTCTTCCAAAAATAAACTTGCTTTTACTGAGCTCACGAGAACCTGTGCCCTCTCTTACGAACCGAAAAGTCTGGTTTCACGAAATCGAAAACTTTACGGTTTCAATAGCATACAAAGTTTCATCTCATTTCATCAAGTTTTGCTGAATTTTTGGGCGGGGGAGGGCAAAAAGATCCGTCTGCCTAACCTATTATATAGGTGAATTTCTAGCATGATATTACCGTTTTTGTGGATGCATGCATTGCTCTCATCTCACGAAATATGTCTTGGTCTCGATTGATTATCTTAAAACGACCAAACGGGCTAGCATTTGGTATGGGTATGTTTTCGACCACGGGGGAGGGTAATCGACACATGGTCCAAACAATCATTAATTCTTCAGTATTAATGGAATTGCAAATTTGTGGCTATTGTGGCGGTTTGCCAGAACATTGTAAATTTGAACAACTGTGTGCTAATGTCGGCCTTTAACAACCCGATAAATCTTGAGGTTGATAGTTATAGCGATGTTTAAATTATATGTGTAGAAAAACACTAAAGCCATTTTAATGGCCATTTTATTTTGACTAATCCAATCCCCATTGTATTTCTGAAGGTTTTTTATACGTGATGATTTATTCTGTATCAATGTTGATATTTGATTTATCTTCGCCATAAGTGCACATCTTTTGAATGTTTTGACTAATTTCTTCTTCGAGATTGCACAGCTGCAGCTGAAAACAGACAGCTACATACACATAATTTAACACTTTGAAGGAAGCGGCATCTTTTTGACAATTATTCCCGAGTGGTGTACGTATAAGTACGCCTATGTGCATATCCTAAGCAGTGACTCAGTTTGGTCACGTGATTGCCCTCACTCTTTCACGGTTGACTGATTACCTATCACGTGCGAAATTCTATAGCCAATCAAAGTTAGCATGATCACGGTCTCTGTTTGATTTGGTAATCATTTGCAAGCATCAGTATGTCAGTGTTGGTCTAGTCTATCAGAGGTTAACATTAACACGTTAGTTTAATACATAGTCTGTGCGTTTTGCCGTCTGCTTTGATAACAGAAAATATGATTGCAGTCCTTCTATACACGGAAACTTCTGTATAATATACGCGGTAGGTGTGTACATTTATGTTTGTATGTATATTCTGAGATGTTAATTAGATGTAAGAAGAGGAAACGGTGCGGCGGTATTCTTTAATCAAGCAAATAAAATATTTTAAAATTTTTGATTTTTTCAGCCACCATTATGCACCCATGCAAAATTTCAGGTTATTGGTCAAGAAATCAAAAATTGGGACAGGGGGAAAGCGCAAAAGATCCAAAAATGTTGAAGTTTGAATTGAAAATTTTTAATTTAAACGAACTTATTATAATTTTGTATGTTAGTAAGGGACAATACTTGCGTCTTTATATACCTTCCCCGTGCGTTAACTGAACTTTGCCTCCGCCCAGAAATTAGCAGCTGTTAGCTGGATCATATAAAGAAAATCCCTCTGGCAGGGTTTTTTTGGTTGCGGACAAGTGTGCATTTTTAAAAAATGTGTGCATTTTGGAAAACATGTGTGCATTTTAAAAAATTGCTTATTTTGAAATATAACGTACATTTTGGCCTTAATTTTGTGTTCTACGCATTTTTGACTTCAACTGGAATCCCACGCTTTAGTTGATGTTTTGATGACGATTTTAAATCTTAACTGGTTAGCACACGTATATATACTGATATTTAGGCAAATGCATAACTATACAAACTAACGTATATAGGTGTCGGGTTTTGACATCTGCAATGCTGTGAACTATTAAGCGCAAAATTGTGACGAACATAAAATCAACATAGGATTGTCAATTTGCTGGGAAATAACGATAAAATCCGAGGTGAAATTACGTATTTTTGTAATTCAGCCCTGTTCTGCGGGTAACCATTTAATATATATATACGTATACGTATATAATGCAGAAATTAGATTGAAAGTTGAAGCCGGGGAGGTCTGGGGGCGGAGTTCCCCAGAAGTTGGGAATTTTTTGGAATTTTGAACACGAAAGAAATTTTTATGAACAATTTCTTACCATTTTAACAGATTAACAAACGGCAATAAGAGAGATAGCATTGCACACATCGAACCGTTGTAGAGGAAGAAAATATGGGTGTGGGTAAAAACCAGCCCCAGCTCCAGCCCCAGCCCCAGCCTCGCACCAGCCTAAGAAAAGCCAGCCCCTTCTTTCGCTGACCACTGTATATAAACTTTAAACTAAGGCTGGGCTTATTCTAGTGGGGGGGTGGGGGGCCCCCCATAAACACCCTTCCCCCCCCAAATATCGTTCCCACACCCAAAAATCGCCCCCCCCCCAAAAAAAGTGGGTGCCCCTTTTGGTACCAACTTTTGCCCTGAAAAAATCGCTCAGAAGGCCAAATTTTCAAAAATTTTCCGGCTTCGCCGGAGATTTTTACTCAATTTTTGCCCTTTTCAACACTAAATCTGCTTATTTTTGCTATGAAAATCAACTTTTATAGTATATGCCAGAAAAATAGCGCTATTTTTAGCATATTTTTCGAAAAATTTTCGCCCCCCCCCAAAATTCCTTGCCCCTCGGACCTTTGGGGGGGGGCCCCCCCCCAAGAAGCCCCCCCCAAGAAAAAATCCCTAGAATAAGCCCAGTAAAGGACTTAGCACATAAATACGCATATGTGTGTAAACAGTATATAAGTGTATGCGTTGCCCTCTTATGCAGTAATTGTGTCCTATATGGTCACATATACGTTTGATGTCCGTATTGTTACTTATATACATATACATATACACATGTACATGCTTTTGTACAATTAAGAAGAGAAAGTCAAAGTCATTCAAAGAAATTAACGAATGGAAAATTAACAGTTTGAAGTTAATTGTTACATACAATCCTATCAATTCTAATAGAGCCGCTTTGTTGTAAAACATTCTGAAAACAGTTGAAGAAAATTTTGAATATACAAAATTTTAGAAACGCTTAGCATTTAAAATGTTTCAGGCCAGAATATATAGAATCATTGTTTCACGTTGTACACCTATGCAATCACCTTTGTCTGTCCATTAAATTTTATTGTAGCAAACTGGGCGTTTTCTAGGCGAAAAAAAGTGGCGGTGGGGAGAGTGGGGGGGAGGGGGGACCCAAAAGTGGGGGTAATCCAAAGTGGTCTAAAATCGCTAAAAATGCAGTAAAAATAGCCTGTTTTCAACATATACTGCTATAACTATGCTAAAAAGTGCTCAAAAATCGAGTTTGAGTATCAAAATAGATGATTTTTGACAAAAAATTCCGGCGAAGACGGAAAATTTTTGAAAATTTTGACCAAAAATCCTTAAAATTTGGCATTTTCTGGGCACCTATGGTGAGTGGGGGGGCGCCCCACCCCCACCCCCAGTAAAAAAAGCCCAGGCAAATTTCCAAGATGTCTATGCTAAACTTTTTCAAGTTTTAAAATTACGAAATTTTAATTTTTTATTTATATATTTTATGCAGAATCTGAGAATATAAAATTTAAGGATTTGGGAGTTACTTTAATTAGAGTTTATGTACATTTTTCAATTTGGGATTTGGGAGTTACTTTAATTAGAGTTTATGTACATTTTTCAATTTGGGGGGGAAATAGTTATATTGGGTCTTTGGGGGGGGGGGAAATAGTTAAAGAGATCCGAGTTGTCATATTTCTCCTTCTAATTCTAGTTAGTTACTACATATTGTATTTCTATCCCAGCAGAGCAGCATAGATCAGTAACACCTCAGCTAGACAACTAAACACGTTTCTCAATGCCTAACACACCAGTTCCACCAACCTTTTATTAGAAATACAACAAACTGTAATGTTTTAACATCCCTAAATGTACCAAAATCCAGTTTTCTTCAGTATTTTGGATCCGTACCCAGATTTGGACCCGCGGGTTCTAAAGTCTGGGCTTATTCTAGTGGGGGGGCGGGGGGCCCCCCCCCCCATACTTCCCCCCCCCCAAAAATCGTTCCCCCCCCAAAAATCGCCCCCCCCCCCAAAAAAAGTGGGTGCCCCTTTTGGTACCCTGAAAAAATCGCTGAGAAGGCCAAATTTTCAAAAATTTTCCGGCTTCGCCGGAGATTTTTAGTCGATTTTTGCCTATTTAAGCACTATTTTTGCACTAAAAACGAACTTTTTTGGCGATTACTATAAAAATAGCGCTATTTTTAGCATGTTTTTAGAAAAATTTTGAAAAATTTTCGCCCCCCCCCAAGAATGACTCGCCCCCCGAGGGGCCCCCCCAAAGAGCCCCCCCCGAGAAAAATTTCCTAAAATAAGCCCAGAAAGTTGGACCCGGACCCGCCCCGGCCCGCGGGTACCCGGACCCGGCGCCAACTCTGAATGCATTTAAGAACAACTGATCGATCTGCAGTAAGATTCTAAAGTTTAAAAAACTTAGAATGTCTAAGACAAGTTTTCTAAGGGGGTGAATATAGAAACCATCATACGTATTTTTGTCTCTTCAGTTTTGCTAAAAAGTTGGACGTTTTTCACAAAAAGGGGATTCAGGGTCTCTGAACACGAATATTAAAATCTTTGTTCGATTAAGATTTTCGTTACCTTGAAATGACCGAGGTTGTAAGCTTATCGTTTAAACTTATATATATATTTATATTATCCAGCTGAACCAAAAGATGGATCGAAAAGCGGTTTTAATTTTTTAGTTTTAGATCGGTATGCAAACTTACCAATTTTCTCAAATTTTAATCTGTTGTGCTCAATTTGCTCAAATATTAACTATATATAATTAGAACATGGAGTCAGATTTGTCTACAGCATCCCTGGAACCGTTATGCCTACACTGGCTTATCCCTAGTGGGGGGGGTGGGGGGCGGGCCGCCCCCCATTCGGCGACCTCCCCCCCCCCATTCGAGGAGCCCCCCCCCATGAAAAGCCCCCCCCCCATAAATCCCGACCTCCCCCCCCCATAACCCCAAAAATTGCCAAATTTTACCATTTTTACCCTAAATTTTCAAAAAATTTTCCGGCTTCGCCGGATTTTTGACTAAATTTTGGCTATTTTAGCTTAAAAAATACCTAAAATTAGTCATTTTTAGCGATTTTCAGCAGTGTGTACACAAAAAACCCACAAAAATTCGAAAATAATTTCTAAGAATATTCCCCCCCCCCATTTTGGGTGAGCCCTACCCCATCGATGGGGGGGGCCCCCCCCCCATGAAGCCCCCCCCCCCATAAAAAATTGCCAAGGGATAAGCCAGCTACACCGTATATATATTTCAAAACTTTAAAAGTTTGAATTTTTATTGAGTTTGAAATCTTATAGTGGGGAATGAGTATATATGTCAGTCTATGTCTGCACAATTGTATATTAGGCCTAATTTGTGTTTTGTTTTAGGAACTTATATATTTGTTTTATCTCAAGACTGCCTTGGATGATAGTGGTACAACAGGATTTTATCAGTCCCCTTTTAGGGGCAGCTTGGATCGATGAGGGGTCTTTCATCCAGGCGACGTGGTGGCCGCTCTGTAGCGGACTGGGCCACTGATAACTGTACTTTTGCAAATACCGGACCTTCTTCCCGAAAGAGTCTACTGTCGGTGCTTGATATACCTTGCCAAATTTCTCCTGACCGGACAATGAGCTATAATCGCGGCAATCCTAATGGCGGCCGGGGAGATTTCGGGCCTAGCCGTTCCCGTTATTCACCGTCTGGTCCGGGTTATTCCGATTCCCGCGGACCTGGCTACGTTGAAGACCGGAACGGACCTGTACCCGGCCCCCCGCCCCGGTCCCCTACAGAAAACTACCGTGTTACCATTCAAAGTTTGCGTGTGGAAAATGAAAAGCTGCGAGATGAATCGGTTCGAGCTAGGCGAGATCTGGATCTGGCTCGTCGTCATCTGCGGGATCGAAACAATGACATTCGTCGACTGGCTGACGAAAAGCAGAGCCTGGAACAGCGTCTGGCCAGAGTGGGCCGATTCATGAAGCAGCAGTCCTCGGCTGACGGAGGTCGGGACTCGGATCAGAGACGACTGAAGGAAGCGGAGGATCGCATCGCCCAGCTGACGAAGGATCTGGCCGAAACCAATGAGGCCATGCAGGCCACAGCTGGCCGACTGAGCGAAACGGAGTCCGAGCTGGAGCGAATGCAGGAGGAACGAACTGCAGCGCAGCAGGACTATGAACGACTCAGTCAGAAATGTGAGCAGCTGAATGCCCAGCTGTCCACTTGGCAACAGCATCGATGCTCAGTGTCGCCCATGGACCAGTCTCAGGTATAGGCTTAGGTTTAGCTTAAACAAACACAAAAGGAATTTTCTTGGAAAACTATCATGCATATATACACGTACTGTTTCTGGTTCAGTGGTCATGTGTTAAGTTCACTGGAAAAGTTTAGATGTTTTTATGTTTCTTACCGTTTAATGGAACCTGACTATGCTCGAGACATAACAATCTACAGGATTATTTCTTGGCTGTTTTTTAGTGCAGGGGGTCTTCATAGAGGCCCTCCATCGATGGGGACTCACCTAGAAGAAGAAACACATTTTTAGAATTTTTCGAATTTCCCGTTTTTATGGGTAAAAAACTGCCAAAAATTGCTACAGAATAGCCAATTGTAGACGTTCTGAAACTGAAATAGCAAATCAATAGCATATTCTTTGAAAGTTCTTCGAAAATTAGGGTAAAATTTGGAAAGTTTTTTCGATTATGGGGGGGGGGTCGGAAATATATAATTCGGGCTTTTTATGGGGAGATCCTTGAATGGGGAGACGTCGCCGAATGGGACACTGGACCTCATCCCCAAATAAGTCAGCGTTACCAATATTTAGCTGGGTTCACAACTTAAAAGTTAACGTTTGACCTCAATGATGTACATTACCTTTTGTCCACACTTTTATCATTTAATATGCTCGTTATAAGAAAAATTTGTTAGATATATATGTGTTTCAGTTTTTGTAATTTCGTGTTTTGCTCGTTAGCTCCTCTTTCGTACGTAGAATCACCAAGTCAAGATCAGTTCGTATGTGTTGTATTTGCTTGACTTTATTGTAGCACAATAAGTGTTGTAGCAAGCCCGCTTTGTTCAATTTTCTTGTATAATTGCTCTCCTTAACTGCAATGTGCGCACTACCTCGATTACTTAACAGCGCAGCCGGAAATACTTTACGATTAAGTTTACATAAAAAAATTTGTTTTTAGATGAAAATTTCACAAAAACATGCTAAGTATGCTTCGTTTTTGTATCTGTAACCTTCTGTAAGTTAGAGTTCTTTCCGATGGTCACTTTACCTTTATTTTGTTTACCTTGACCGTGTTTGTAACATCCATTGAAAAGTTAGCTTGTATCATAAAATAACTTTGTGTTCCAAACACGGTTTTTTTGAGCAAAATTGGGGGCATTTGCCCACTCGGCCAAAAGTTTGCCCACCAAAATTAAAAATTGCCCAGCAGTTTGTCCACTGAAAAATTGGACCACAGAGCAAAAAGAAGTGAACATTTCTATTACGGTTTTTATTGCTAATTTTCAAAAAATCCTTAATTTTTTCTGGGGGGCTCCCGCTGGGGTTCTTCAAAATTTTGTAATTTTCCCCACCGATCTCTAAATTTGCCCACTCAATCCTAAGATTGCCCACTAAAATGCCCACTGGCCGTTTTGAAAAAAAACCCTGGTTCCAAAGAAAACAATTGAGTGAGCGCACAGCTTTCTGAGCGATTTTTTTAGGACAAAAGTTCCGTGTACTAAAAGGGCACCCACTATTTGGGTTGAGGGGATTACGTATTTCGTGCGCATCCCCACTAGTCTGCTTGCATCTGAGGTTGTCTCTGCTGTCAGGAATTCTTAATAGGCCCACCGCCATTATCCCTTTCTAAATTCTTCCTTCTTCCACAACTTTAGAAATTTTTCACAATGTATCATAGGGGTCGCGGCAGCGACTCCTATAATATGTGTGAAAAGTGGCTGGAGACAGTGTAAAATAAGCTGCGCAGAAGCTGCGCAAAATCCTGCGCAGATCCTGCGCAGATTTTATGCGCAAATTGTAGAGCACATCGAGTTTAGTATGTCTGTGAAGTTTCAGCCCCGTATCACTTACCGTTAAAAAGTTGCGCCCCGGACCGGTTATGGCGGCGATGTTTTTTTTCCGGTTTCTCCTATTTGATGGTTGTATTGTACATAATGTTCGCCGCTTTCACGTGATCTGCAGCGGTGGGCCAACCTAAAGGGCTATGGGGTCTAGTAGTACCCTCTAAAGAATTTAAGAATCACAACTTTTTTGCGCCGCAGCTGCGCCACAGCGCCGCAGTGGCGCCGCAAAGTCGGCTCATAGCGAAAAGTGACCATTTTTGTGGTCGTCGCTCAGGTCGAACGTTACGAGCTGGAGCTGATTTCTTTTTATATTCAGAAATTACATATATTGAACTAACTAACGGTCCAGGTTGCGTTTCTCTATCACTTCCCTAGCGACCACAGTGGCCCGTCAAAAATGGCGAAAATTCGAAAAATGAAAAATCGAAATTTCTCGCTATCTATTCAACTTTGAAAGCTCAAATCTTCCATACAATGGTTTTCTGGCACGGAGAATCGATTCCCGCTGTCAGTTTTACCGTCAAACCCACCCGTCTTGCTGGGCTGGTTCCACTTTGCCGTCGGGAGGGTCAAGTCGGAAACCGCTTCCTGGAGGTCCATAGTAGGCTCTATCTGGCCTCTCAAAACTTTGTCTATAGGGGTTTTCTGGTGTGCCCAGCTCATTCCCGGTATCCGTTTTGCCGTCTGACGTGTCTATATTGCTGGGCTGGTTCTACTTTGCCGTCGGGAGGGTCAAGTCGGAAACCGCTTCCTGGAGGTCCATAATAGGCTCTACCTGGCCTCTCAAAACTTTGTCTATAGGGGTTTTCTGGTGTGCCCAGCTCATTCCCGGTATTCGTTTTGCCGTCCGACGTACCTATTTTGCTGGGCTGGTTCTACTTTGCCGTTTGAAGGGTCAGTCGGGTGGGAGGGTCAAATGGTCGAAAATAAAGTTTCTCAAAAGTGGTCAAATTTGGTATCAAATTAAAGCCCTAAGTGAGCTGAGCAACTTTTGCCATAGAAGTGCGTACCCAAAGTGGCTGTAGGTGGGGTGGGGTGGGGACTTAGGCGATTTTGGGTGAAAAATAAATTTTTCAAAACTGGTCAAATTTTCTATCAAATGAGAGTTCTAAGTGAGCTGAGCAACTTTTGTCATAGATCTGCGTACCCAAAGTGGCTGTAGAGTGCTGTGGTGGGGTGGGGTGGGGACAGCCATTTTGGGTGAAAAATAAAATTTTTCAAAAGTGGTAGAATTTGGTATCAAATGAAAGCCCTAAGTGAGCTGAGCAACTTTTGCGGTGTCGGATTTATGCCTTTCTCAACCGGAATTTAAAGGATAGACATAGGCCCAACACACATATTATCCCCTTTTGTGCGTTTGTTACTTGTATATATATGAGTGCTTAAGGTCAAATGACAGTGTAAAACAAGGCTGCGCAGAAGCTGCGCAGATTCCTACGCAGATTATGCGCAGATTATGTGCGCAAAAAATTGTACGTGTCGAGTTTAGTATGTGTGCGAAGTTTCATCCCCGTACCACTTTCCGTTAAAAAGTTATGCCAAAAATCGCTTATGAGAGTGCAAGTGCAACTTATAATTTTTGCCTATGAAAACCATATATATTCTTGGAGTACGCAACAAAAATAAGCCGATAGGCTAGTATTTATGCTTCCCGGGGGTAGAAAAAATTTTTGGCTGGGGTCCAAAGTCGGTCAAAACGCTAAAATGACCCAAAAGTATGCTTAACATTAGCCGTAATAAGTCAGATTGCGCTATATATGGGGCTAAACTAATTATTTGGCGTAATACTAGACATGTTGGGGTTGTAAAATCTTGAATTCGTTTTCCGATAAGTTGCACCATTTTAGGGTACTGGCCCGCCAAAGTTGGTGAATTTTGGGTCCGACTTTGAACTTAGTTTTTTCGCTTATTTTTCAAGATAGACTTCTCAAATGTTGCATATAAAGGTTTTCGGGGGCGGAGAATCCATTCCCGCCATCAGTTTTGCTGCCCGATTCACCCAAGTTGCTGGGCTGGTTCCACTTGCCGTCTGAGGGGTCAGGTCGGAAACCGATTCCTGGAAATCCATAGTAGGCTTTACTTGGCCTCTCAAAACTTTGTCTATAGGGGTTTTCTGGTGCGCCCAGCTCATTCCTGGTGTCCGTTTTGCCGTCCGACCCACCCATTTTGCTGAGCTGGTTCCACTTTGCCGTTTGAAGGGTCAAACGGGTAGGTGGGGGTCAAGTGGTCAAAAATAAAATTTTTCCAAAGTTGTCAAATTTGGTACCAAATGAAAGCCCTAATCGAGCTGGGCAACTTTTGTCATAGAACTGCATGCTCAAAGTGGCTGTAGAGTGCTGTGGTCGGTGGGGTGGGGTGGGAACTTCGGCGATTTTCGGTCAAAAATGAAATTTTTCAAAAGTGGTCAAATTTGGTACCAAATGAAAGCCCTTAGCGAGCTGAGCAACTTTTGTCATAGAACTGCGTGCTCAAAGTGGCTGTAGAGTGCTGTGGTGGGGTGGGGTGGGGACTTGGGCGATTTTGGGTCAAAAATGAAATTTTTCAAAAGTGGTCAAATTTGGTACCAAATGAAAGCACTAAGCGAGCTGAGCAACTTTTGTCATAGAACTGCATGCTCAAAGTGGCTGTAGAGTGCTGTGGTTGGGTGGGGTGGGGACTTAGGCGATTTTGGGACAAAAATAAAATTTTTCAAAAGTGGTCAAATTTGGTACCAAATGAAAGCCCTTAGCGAGCTGAGCAACTTTTGTCATAGAACTGCATGCTCAAAGTGGCTGTAGAGTGCTGTGGTGGGGTGGGGTGGCGACTAGGTTTTTTTTTTGGTCAAAAATAGCGTCGT
Source organism: Trissonchulus latispiculum (assembly GCA_030248195.1). Lineage (NCBI taxonomy): Eukaryota > Metazoa > Nematoda > Enoplea > Enoplida > Ironidae > Trissonchulus > Trissonchulus latispiculum. Next base: position 51,928 of record JASAND010002239.1, on the reverse strand, counting down.
TTGCAGAAATGAACAATAGTTTTGACGATGCCAAAATAAAAATGACGACATAATGACCAAGCCAAAATGTGGAAGTAGCACTCAAATTTAACAAGAATGCAAAGTTTCTATTACGTTTTAACAGTGATTTTTCAAAAAATTCTCAAATTTTGGGGGCTACCGCCCCCAAACCCCCGCTCTATATATATTGTCTTAGTGATGTTAAGGTCGACGATGTTTGAACAGTCAATCAGTATATCTATTATATATATACAAAGCCACAGGCTACGAGTCTTTATGCTACATACTTCAATTGCATTTTTTATGCAAGTTTCTCCTACCAATTTCGCTGAATATTTTCTTTAAAAACTTTCTCTTCGGATTATCTCAGCTAGAATGGAATGAGAGCTTATATATACGTATGTACCAGGATAGGATGTTTAAGAACGTTTATTGCATAAATGTTAAACTACTAGGGATGGATCTGGAGGGCAGCTCTGTCGTTGCGATTTGAAGGTAAGTAAAAGCAAACAGGAAAAAACAGAAAAAAGGCATGTCAACTAAATTTCGTGAGCGCGTATATATATACGTATATTTCCAACGTTTTTACCAAATTTTTGGATAGAAAAAGCTTAAAATGTCGTGCGAGTTTAGCAAAAAATTCTTATTTTTCCTTTCAAATAGGGTAAACTTTTAAAAAATTTCTTGTTTCTGCAACATGAAAAGAATTAAAGATTTAAAGGACGATTTCATCTAAAAAGCAAAAAATTTCTTCAACGTCTGGCCCCCCACATTGTGTCGAGTTGTTCTCGTCATTGTTAATGCTCAAAGAGATGATACATAGACACCAGATATATGTATTATATGAGTACGTAAGTTAGAATATATTCGCGAGACAATGCGAAATATGAAGCAACACACGCCAACAAGGTATAACTTCATCCAAAATTACGAATATATATAGCCTAAAATTATAACAAAACTGCATTTCTGCAAAACTTTATTTTTGACGTTGGACAAATAAAAATGACGCTCAGAAAATAAAAATGACGAAAATTTGATGAAATCCGATTTTGAAAAAAAAAACGCTGGGTGGCGACTTAGGCGATTTTGGGTCAAAAATAAAATTTTTCAAAAGTGGTCAAATTTGGTACCAAATGAAAGCCCTAAGCGAGCTGAGCAACTTTTGTCATAGAACTGCATGCTCAAAGTGGCTGTAGAGTGCTGTGGTGGGGTGGGGTTGGGACTTAGGCGATTTTGGGTCAAAAATAAAATTTTTCAAAAGTGGTCAAATTTGCTTATTTAAAGGCTTATGTAAGAGCTTATGTAAAGGAATTGAAGACAAGACCAGTGGAGCATGTAAAAGAACAAGTTAACAAAAATGCTCCTTCGTCGCATGTAAAATACATATGAGTCCCCAGGAAGCAGGTTGTACAATAGCAGAAGACAAGATCCACCCTGTAAAATATGAGTGGAGTGGGGTTGTAAAAGAATGAAGACAAGCTGCAACCGCGAACCATATGAGCCTGCCCTATAACGAGGCTCATATTGGCGTACCTAACATCAATCTGTACCAGAGTTTTTACGTTTCTATTTATCTGCACAGTACACATTATATATATACAACATGTATATATATATATATATGTGTGTGTGTGTGTGTGTAAATACGTACATCCTGCAAAGTTACCTAATGATCTCACCAGTGCCTATCACATGCACATGTCATGTGTTATTTATAATCCTGCTTTGGTTCGTTTGCGTTAATATAATATTTATAAAAATACCTTATATACGTATATAATAGGATTTAGGAAATAAGTCTGTTTCGAGTATATAGCCGTTTTACTAAATGTTTAAAGTTTAATTGGCACTGCACTTGATTTTCTGAACAACCACGTATACAGCACAGCTTTTTTCAAGTTGGTTAAATTGCATAAAGTTTAAATACAGTTGATCATGCATTTAATGCATCATGCATTTAATGATCATAATTGTAATTTGTCGTCAAAGTATCATTATCATCACAACGCCAATATGAGCCTCGTTATAGGGCAGGCTCATATGGTTCGCGGTTGCAGCTTGTCTTCATTCTTTTACAACCCCACTCCACTCATATGTATTTTACAGGGTGGATCTTGTCTTCTGCTATTGTACAACCTGCCTCCTGGGGACTCATATGTATTTTACATGCGACGAAGGAGCATTTTTGTTATTTTGTATACTAGAAGGAATAACGAATTGCGTGTGCTGGCGAATTTGTCAACTTTGTACCAACGCTCACAATTTAGATATATACAGAAATATTATGACGGCAGTAAAACGTTTTGGAGTCTTCTCTCCCTGTTTAGTCTATCTTTACCGATGCTATTTAATAATGATGGGCACCGCATATATTTTTCATAACCGGATATCCGCCTATTTTGCGTTAACGGATACGTATCCGGTTATCCGCCTCTTCCAAACATAAGTTCTAGAATATTTTTCGATTTCGTTATTAAAATTTTAATTTTTCTGTTAATTTTTCGGTACGCCGCGTAGTTCTATTGTACAACCACGCCACAACCGTGGTTTCAAAAATTTGCTAACTTTTCATTACTTTGCCTGAAATGTAAACGGATGGATATCCAGTGCATCACTACTATATATTTATATACGTTAGCAATTCCCTCGCCACTTATATACAGGCTTTTTCCTACAGGGGGTGGGGTGGCCCCTCCCCCAGAAATTGGTTCCTTCTAGACTCGAGTCGCCCCCTCCAGGATTAGGGCCTGCCGACCCCCCCCCAGACTTTAAAAGTCAACAAAAATAGGATTTTGATTGGTAAATTAAAAATTATTCGAATTTTTAGGGCTTAGCATTTTTGCCCATTTTAAGTTAAAAGTTGTTCAATTTTGAGCTCGGCAGTGGAAATAACTATTTTTAAGCAGTTTTTTGAGAAAAGTTTCGTCCCCCCCATCAGATATCGGTGTCCCCTCCATACCTGGGGGGCCGCCCCCCTGCCCCCAGACTTCCCCCTCCAGGAATGTTGGCCTAGGAAAGGCCGGAATAACCGTACTTAGTAATAGCAAGAGTACATAATATAAGAGTGTGCCACTAGGCACACTCTATGTTATTAGAGCAAATATATACTATGCTCTGCTCGCTAGCGCCCCACCCCCCGCAAATCAGTACCTAGTCGAAACGTGGGTACGCTCACGCGCTCAATGTTTATGTGCTTAAGCTCAAAACACAAGCAGTGCGTTCGCGCATTTTGTGCCTGCTTTGAGCTTTAGAACACAAACATAGCGCACAAAATTCTTTGAAGGATCTAATTTGCAGGGGGGGGGGTGGGCCGTTAGCGAGCAGAGCATAGTTTTTGCTCTGATAACAGAGAGTGTGCCTAGTGGCATACTCTTGTATTATGTACTCTTTTTAATAGTAAGTATACACTAGCGTAGATACGGGGCGGGCGGGGCGGGCGGCCGCCCTCCCCGAAATAATGGCTTTGCCCCCCTGAAAATTTGGGCAAATGAAAAATTTTACGCCCGCGCGGAGCGCGGGCGTTTAATGTGATTAGAAACATGCACAAATTGTACATTAATGCTTCAAAATAGCTCAACATTGATGCATTTTCTACACCATTAAAAAATTTTTGCGCCTTCGGCGCGAATTTTGGCTATTTACATTATCAAAATTATTATTTTTCATTAAGCATGCTAACGAATGTTTGTATATATAACTACTTGCTTTGCAGTTTTGCTGTTAAATATCTGCGTTATTCCCAACATCTCAGCTTCGGCATAATTGGTTGATATAATCAGGATACGCAGTTCTTAATGGGAGCATCCTAATAGTTTGAGTTTTCGGACAAGACAGTAAACGTAGAAAATAGCAAATATATAAAGGTGCGAAATGTTGTTAGACAATTGATAAATCATTGTAAAGAATTAAATGTTTCAATAGCGTTTAATGGCGAACTTTAAAAATTTTCTCAACTTCTGGGGGTCCGCCCCCCAGACCCCCCGTTTGGGACTTGTGTACCTATTATAATTAGACCTCTGCTAGTTTGCTTTACTTTACCTTAGTTTACCTGCTTTGTAGTTCTGTTATTAACTGCATTATTCCAAACATGATCTGCCTTCAACGACGGATAATGGATATGCTTAGAATACCCTGTTCCAAATGGGAGCATCTTAGTCTTAGTTTTCGTACGGGATTGTGGAAGTCAAAAATTTAAATAGGTAGCAAATTAAACTACAAAATTTAGTTTGGGAACTGATAATATACAATGCAAAGAATTCAATGTTTCAGCAGCGTTTTAACGGCAAAATTTAAAAATTTTCTCAACTTCTGGGGGGCTCCGCCCCCCAGACCCCCCGCTTTGGGTTTTTGCGTGCCGCTTTCGGTTACAACAGCATTAAGCTATGTATATATATATATATATGTACTGAACTAGAAAACATATTAACAGGGAAAGTTACAGCATATGTAGCGTGCATACAATTATTGCGCAAAAAATGAAATTTACCCCCCCCCCCAGCCTTCGGTCAACACCGCCCCCCCCTGAAAATTTTTCGTACCTACGCTACTGTAAGTATATATATAACTTAGTATGTAAACGTACACGTAGTTTTGTTATTTACGTTTCAGGAATCTCAACAGCCACAGCTACCTACCTCTGATGGTGTCATTGGTGCGGACAGCGAATGTGAGGATGATCCGTCCCTGATCACGCCGTCTGGCAGTCGCCAGGAACAGTCCCGACGGTCACCTGCGCCTATGGAGGAAACTCCTCTGATTGAACTGTCCAGTGATGAGGATGACGAAACTCCGGGATGTGTTCAGTCTGACCTGACACAGCCGGAAACCCCAGCGATCCCGGCCTCCTCGCAGCAACCGCAGAGGCCCAGTGTGGAATTTCGCGGGATTGTTGATCTTGCTGATGACGATGACGAAGATGATGGTGGCGTTACTGGGAACGGTAATTCTGTTCAACCACCAAGACCGACACCACCACCACCACCACAGTACTCTGGTGTTCCTCTGGATCAGTGGCGTCAGATGCCGCCGCCACCAACAGCAGCTGTCACATACCCTCCCGTTGCCCACGTCCTTCCCACGCCCTCCAGTACGACTGTTGCCCCGCCTTCCTCCTCCCGTAAGCGTCCCCGACTTGCCGTCAGTACCTCGTCTTCTTCTTCTATGACCTCTGAGCCCCCGCAGCAGCGGTCTGTGGCCGTGGCGACGGACGAATGCTATGAAAGTGTCACTTCCCTGGAACTGGACGCGGAACTTGACAGTCTGCGGCGTCAGCTGGACTGTGCTCGTCAAAGCGTCAACCAGCTGGAGCACAAGTATCGCACTGTTCGTCGTGATCTGCAGGAGTTGCAGAATGATCGCAGTGAATTTGAGACCTGGTGGCATGCTAATGTGGCCCAGTACGTCCGTCAGAACCACACCGCCGCCAGCAACAGTCTTCCTCCCACAACTTCCGTCCCCGCTAACCTCCACCAGACCTCAGGTACCGTCCTTGCTTCTTCCGCGCCTGGTCTGTCCCATGCGGAAACTCCTACCTCTGCTTCTACTACATCCTCTGCTGTTTCTGCCAGTTTATCGGCATCGGACGTTCCGCTATCGATTTTCGCGGATCCTGGACGCGAAGAGCTTAACCATCAGTTGCTGGCCTATGCGGATAATTTCTGCAGTGGCAGCAACCATCTTTCATCTCAGACTTCGGACGGTTCAAATATTGGTCTGGAAACGGACCTACTGCTCGGTGATGCTGCCGTTGTGTCGATAACCCTGGACAGTCTGGTCACCCAGGTCTCAGATTGTGTTGATCAAGATCGCCGCTGTGAGGTCTTCAATCCCGCTTCACTGCCCTACTTTCGTTGCCTCAAGAAGGAACGCGATGCCTGGCGTTCCCGCCTGCTGGCCTTTCTGGATGGCCGGGACCGACTGCACCATCAGCTGCAGTCGCTTCAGCGAATTGTCACTGAGATCAACATGCCGGCCCTTTTGCGCTCTCCTGCACAGGAATACAGTCGGGTACTGGAGGTGCTGAAAACGTCAAAAGATCTGGTCACCGCCTTGCAGTCCTCTATGCCCAGCTGTTGCTCTACGCTGATGCCCTCGCTTTCTTCGGTAGACTCACCGCTGGCCCTCAGTTTTCCCGATTTTGCTTTCACTAGTTCGTCCTCCTCTACCTTTGTCTTGATGGACGAGCAGCATTTACACACTTTTCTGACCAGTATCGATACCGCTAAGCGTCACCTGTCCCTAAATTTGGCCAACAAGTTTGTGACCATCTCTGTTTGGATTAAGGAAATGTTAGCTCGCCTGCAGGCTGAGGATGAGTGTCAACGCTTGCGGGTGAAACTGGCCGATGCTGAACGGGCCATTGAGCGTCGAGCGCAGCATCGTGAAAATGAGGTCAGCCGGGCCCAGAACGCTCTGAAGTCGCTGGAACGGAAGCTGGAACAACGACTGAAGGATAAGACTGACGAGATTGGCCTGCTGAAAAAACAGCTGAGATCTCGGGACAGTCGAATCCGGGATCTGGATGATCAGGTGAAGCAGGGAAAACGGGAGCAGTCCGGGTCGTCCTCGGATTCGAGACATGTCCAACGACTGGAGGACGAACTGGAGATGATGCGAGAACAGTTGCGGAAATCTGACCGTCAACTGAACGTGGCGGAAGCCGATGAAGAACATCTGCGGCTCAAGATGAATGAGCTGCGAGAGAAACTGGATGAGGCGCTGCGGGCCAAAGCAGGCGTCGACGCGGAACTGGAAACGGCCAAGTCGGAAGCAGAGAAGAGTGAACAGCGGCTGAAGCAGAGTCTGGCTAAGCTGGGCACCATTGAAAGTGAAATGGAAACCAGGCAAACTGAAATGGAGGTTCTGCGTCTGCGTGATTCGGAACTGCGCCGTCGGGTGGCCGATGCTGAACAGGGTGCCAGAGATGCCGAGGTGGAACTGCAGGTGCAGATTCGAAACTATCGAGAGGCTTCCCTGGCTAAGGTGGACGAAGTTGAGAAGCAGGTCACTGGGATCCAGAACGAACTGCAGGCTAAAAGTCTGGAGCTCCAACAGACAAGGGCTGCCCTCACTGAGTTGCAGGCGGCCATGACTGAACAGGAAACCCTACTGGGCCAGCAAATAGAACAGGCGAAAGACGATCTTCGAAACTGCGAGCATGAACGAGACCTGCTGCAGTTAGAGGTTGATAATCTGAAGAAAAATATGGAAGATCTAAAGACTAGTATGTCGGAGCTGACCAAACGGAAGGAAGCCACTGAGAAAAGCCTTCAGTCAAAGCTTTCCGAGGCCAACCGGAAAATTGATGAGCTCAAGACCGTCCAGCAAGGCAACGCCACAGCATTGCAGCAGCAACTGATGAAATCTAAGGAGGAAGAAAAGCGAAGTCAACAGGCTCTGACAAAGATTCGTTCTGAACAAAATCAGATGAAGAAATCTGTGACGGACTTGAAAAGTCAGTTGAAGAAAAAAGACGCCGAACTGAAGAGTGCGGAACAACGACTGACAGAGGCAAATAAGCTGATTGAGGAGAAAAATGCCGTGATTAAAAACGATGTCACTTCCTTAAACGTGCTGCAAGGACGCTTGGATGAACTGGAAAAGGGTGTTGCGGGATTCCAGAGCAGCGTGGCTTTTCATCAACAGCAGTCTGAGATGCTTACGGCCAAAGTTTCCGAATGGGAAGGTCGAACCGAAGAGTTGAATCGACAGCTGACTGAAACGAAGGCCTTAGTAGAGCAGCGTGAGCAAGAATTGGCCGTGGAGAGGGCCAAGGTCGCCGAACTAGAGAAAAAGCAAACTGATCTGGAGCTTCAGGTCTCTGCTGCCAACTGTGTAGCCGAACGGGAGCACAGTGCTGCTCAGCAGAGTGACCGCACTATGACGGACCTGAAGGACCGGCTCAGTAAGGCAGAAGAACAGCTGGGCCAAGTGAAGCAGCAACTGGAAAAAATGAGAACTGATCTTAAAAGCCGCGATTCACAGCTGGCTGATGTCAAAAAACAGCTGACTGCTTCAAAAGGAGTCGTTAAGAGGTACAATTGAATTAACGTTTACTTTGTTTTGTTACGTTTTGTGGTTAATTGTAACAGTTTTGGTGTGTTCGTCCTTTACGCTTTTGTACAATTTTGTGTCCAACGGATTTTTTCACATGGCTTATGGTGGTAACCTTTACCTATTATTATCTTGTTAGCATAACCATGAACCTGTTCACTATTGATTATTTTTACCCCAAAAATTTGGCTCCTACGAACCGCGATTTTTTTTTTTTTTTTTACAAAGACTGTCAAAAAAACATGGAAAAAGGAATTGCGAAAAATGCGTTTGGACTTAGAAATTTTTCTTCGAGGCCCCAACATAGAAAATTGTCAAAAAAGTCGTCTAAAATAAAAACGCAAAAAAAAAAATGTTTTTCCCAAACCCCTCGGCCATTTTCTGGTGGTGCACTGGCTTTTATATAGTAAATCGGGGGCGCTGAGAACGATGAGCATATCGCCGAAACCGACGGATGTGACCCTCGGGCTGCATGGCACCCGTGGTTCCTCGCCAAGGGTCAAAGTTGGGAAAAGTCCCCAAACAAAAGCTATTTTCGGCCATTTGGTGGTGCCCATATATAGGAAATCGGGGTCGCTGAAAACAATGAGCATATCGCCGAAACCGACGGATGTGACCCTCGGGCTGCATGGCGCCCGTGGTTCCTCGCCCAGGGTCAAAGTTGGGAAAAGTCCCCAAAAACAGCTATATTAGGCCAGTTCGGGGTGCAGAAATAGAGTCAAGAGGCGGCGCTGATCACGATGAGCATATCGCCGAAACCGACGGAGGTGACCCTCGGGCTGCATGGCGCCCGTGATTCCTCGCCCAGGGTCAAAGTTGGGAAAAGTCCCCAAAAAACAGCTATTTTCGGCCATTTGGTGGTGCGCATATATAGTAAATCGGGGGCGCTGAAAACGATGAGCATATCGCCGAAACCGACGGATGTGACCCTCGGGCTGCATGGCCCCGTGGTTCCTCGCCCAGGGTCAAAGTTGGGAAAAGTCCCCAAAAACAGCTATTTTCGGCCATTTGGTGGTGCCCATATATAGGAAATCTGGGTCGCTGAAAACAATTATGTAGGGGCGCGATAGCGCCCCTACATAATATGGGTATAAAGGCGTCTGCGCGGCCCTCTGGAGACCGTGTTGGCCTGGTGCCAGCTAATTAGAGGTCCGGCGGTGGTAAAAAGGTTACCATCGTAAACAACTCGAGTAGTACTACATACAAGTACCACCCTACTTTTGGTTCGAATTCGAAACTTCGAATTTTTGCACTAGGCGATAGTTACCGTGCGTTTGTTTTTTTCTCGGTGAATAACGCTTATTGGAAATGCATTTTACGGCTAAGTGTTGGAACGATGTGGGCATTTTGGCACCATACTACTATTATATGTTGGTAGACAGGATCCCCCCATGCTACCTTTTTTTGGTCATTTTGGCACCTGGCCAATTTTGGCTCTGTGCCAAGGTCCCAAAGTCGGAGTTTCGCTATTTTTCGCAAATTTTGGTCACACTTTTCTAGAACTGGGTAGAAGCTGGAGAGGTCTAGTATCTTTTGTTGAAAATTACCAGTAGGGGTGCATAAAGTAACGAGGGGGATTTTTTTAATTTTGCTCCCTAGCTTTCAGGAGATGGGCCCAAACTTTGCATTTTTTTGGCCTGTTTGGGCTAAAAGTTTCTAAGTCCCACTTTTACTGGAAATGGCCTAAAAGTCACTAAAAATGGCGTTTTTGGGCCTCGGGGTGGTCCCCATATGTAGTAAATCGGGGTCGCTGAAAACGATGAGCATACTGCCGATACCGCCCGAAGTGACCACTGGTCAGCATGGCTCCCGTGGTTCCTCGCCCAGGGTCAAAAATTGGGAAAACTCCCTCTAAACAGCGTTTTTCGGCGTTTTGGTCGGGGGCATATATAGTAAATCGACTACGCTCGTTTCAATGGGCATATCGCCGAAACCGACGGAAGTGACCACTGGTCACTACAGCCTACGGGGCCTATTGACCACTGGTCAAACGGCCTAAAACTGCGTTTTTCGGCGTTTTGGTCGGGGGCATATATAGTAAATCGACTACGCTCGTTTCAATGGGCATATCGCCGAAACCGACGGAAGTGACCACTGGTCACTACAGCCTATGGGGCCTATTGACCACTGGTCAAACGGCCTAAAACTGCGTTTTTCGGCGTTTTGGTCGTAGGCATATATAGTAAATCGACTACGCTCGTTTCAATGGGCATATCGCCGAAACCGACGGAAGTGACCACTGGTCACTACAGCCTACGGGGCCTATTGACCACTGGTCAAACGGCCCAAATCTGCGTTTTTCGGCGTTTTGGTAGGGGGCATATATAGTAAATCGACTACGCTCGTTTCAATGGGCATATTGCCGAAATCGATGGAAGTGACCACTGGTCACTACAGCCTAGTAGTCCTATTGACCACTGGTCAAACGGCCTAAAACTGCGTTTTTCGGCGTTTTGGTAGGGGGCATATATAGTAAATCGACTACGCTCGTTTCAATGGGCATATCGCCGAAACCGACGGAAGTGACCACTGGTCACTACAGCCTACGGGGCCTATTGACCACTGGTCAAACGGCCTAAAACTGCGTTTTTCGGCGTTTTGGTAGGGGGCATATATAGTAAATCGACTACGCTCGTTTCAATGGGCATATTGCCGAAACCGACGGAAGTGACCACTGGTCACTACAGCCTACGGGGCCTCTTGACCACTGGTCAAACGGCCCAAAACTGCGTTTTGCGGCGTTTTGGTTGGGGTATTTATAGTAAATCGACTACGCTCGTTTCAATGGGCATATTGCCGAAATCGAGGGAAGTGACCTGTGGTTACTACGGTCTATGGGGCCTATTGACCACTGGTCAAACCCCTTAAAACAGCGTTTTTCGGGTTTTGTTGGCGGCATATATTGTAAATCGAGTGACTACGCTCGTTTAGCATGGCACTGTTCAAGCTCCTTGTATCCATTACCGCATTGCTGGAAAGGGATCCTTTAAAATGACAGAAGGACAAGAAATAAAAATGCTCCTCTGGAGCATGAAAAAGTAATATGGGTGATGGTGAGGTTGCAAAATCAAGAGAGGACTAGTCTTTAAAATGCTTAATATGGGGCTAGGTTAAAAAATAGAAGAGGACTAGGTTGTGAGCGAATTAATATGGGCACAGCTTCGCCGAACAACCCATATTCGCGGGATTTCACGCTTCGTCTTAGCTTAGAGCTATCAATGTCAGTCAATAAAAAATTTAAGCAATTGAATACTCATCGAATATAGCTGTTTGCATGTACTGTTAGACTAGCTGCTAGGAATATATACGTAAATTATTATCATTTTGTTGTGTTGAACTACCGCAGGCTCTACTACTAGGAGAGGTCTAAGGATATGATGCTAAAGCTATTGGTCCAAGTCTTGAGGAAATAGAAGATCATGGGAGAGTCCTAAATTATTCTTGAATATAAATTTTCCGTATAAATGGATACGTAAAATGCGCTGGTTAGTATGAAGCACTTATCGAAGAAAACGTTTGCTAAAATAAAAGTTCGAATAAAGCTCGAGCACATACCGTAGCTGTAGGTTATTTATGAACTATAAATCAAATGTATCGTGGATATGCATAATAATTTACATCTACAAACCGCGAATATGGGTTGTTCGGCGAAGCTGTGCCCATATTAATTCGCTCACAACCTAGTCCTCTTCTATTTTTTAACCTAGCCCCATATTAAGCATTTTAAAAACTAGTCCTCTCTTGATTTTGCAACCTCACCATCACCCATATTACTTTTTCATGCTCCAGAGGAGCATTTTTATTTCTTGTATAAGTGAAAAATTCAGAAAAGCATCCAATTCCCGTTTTGGTTTTCCACTGATCGATTATACAACTCAATATCTCATTATAAGTCTTACTTAACTAATCTTTTATTCTTTTTAAACATTTGAATTGCTGAATTTTCCACGATTTCAAAAAATTCTTCAACTTCTGGGGGGCTCCGCCCCCCAGACCCCCGGTTTTGTACATTATCTTTCTTGCCCTTGTAACTTGTCCTATTTATTGTCACCATATATAGTATATTGGTAGGGGGCATATATAGTAAATCGACTACGCTCGTTTCAACGGGCACATCGCCGAAACCGACAGAAGTGACCACTGGTCACTACAGCCTATGGGGCCTATTGACCACTGGTCAAACGGCCCAAAACTGCGTTCTTCGGCGTTTTGGTAGGGGGCATATATAGTAAATCGACTACGCTCGTTTCAATGGGCATATCGCCGAAACCGACGGGAGTGACCACTGGTCACTACAGCCTATGGGGCCTATTGACCACTGGTCAAACGGCCCAAAACTGCGTTTTTCGGCGTTTTGGTAGGGGGCATATATAGTAAATCGACTACGCTCGTTTCAATGGGCATATCGCCGAAACCGACGGGAGTGACCACTGGTCACGACAGCCTATGGGGGCCTATTGACCACTGGTCAAACGGCCAAAAACAGCGTTTTTCGGCGTTTTGGTAGGGGGCATATATAGTAAATCGACTACGCTCGTTTCAATGGGCATATCGCCGAAACCGACGGGAGTGACCACTGGTCACTACAGCCTATGGGGCCTATTGACCACTGGTCAAACGGCCCAAAACTGCGTTTTTCGGCGTTTTGGTAGGGGGCATATATAGTAAATCGACTACGCTCGTTTCAATGGGCATATTGCCGAAACCGACGGGAGTGACCACTGGTCACTACAGCCTATGGGGCCTCTTGACCACTGGTCAAGCGGCCCAAAACTGCGTTTTTCGGCGTTTTGGTAGGGGGCATTATAGTAAATCCACTACGCTCGTTTCAATGGGCATATTGCCGAAATCGAGGGAGTGACCAGTGGTTACTACGGTCTATGGGGCCTATTGACCAGTGGTCAAACCCCTTAAAACAGCGTTTTTCGTCGTTTTGTTGGGGGCATATATTGTAAATCGAGTGACTACGCTCGTTTAGCATGGCACTGTTCAAGCTCCTTGTATCCATTACCGCATTGCTGGAAAGGGATCCTTTAAAATGACAGAAGGACAAGAAATAAAAATGCTCCTCTGGAGCATGAAAAAGTAATATGGGTGATGGTGAGGTTGCAAAATCAAGAGAGGACTAGTTTTTAAAATGCTTAATATGGGGCTAGGTTAAAAAATAGAAGAGGACTAGGTTGTGAGCGAATTAATATGGGCACAGCTTCGCAGAACAACCCATATTCGCGGGATTTCACGCTTCGTCTTAGCTTAGAGCTATCAATGTCAGTCAATAAAAAATTTAAGCAATTGAATACTCATCGAATATAGCTGTTTGCATGTACTGTTAGACTAGCTGCTAGGAATATATACGTAAATTATTATCATTTTGTTGTGTTGAACTACCGCAGGCTCTACTACTAGGAGAGGTCTAAGGATATGATGCTAAAGCTATTGGTCCAAGTCTTGAGGAAATAGAAGATCATGGGAGAGTCCTAAATTATTATTGAATATAAATTTTCCGTATAAATGGATACGTAAAATGCGCTGGTGCATATCGCCGAAACCGACGGATGTGACCCTCGGGCTGCATGGCGCCCGTGGTTCCTCGGCTTGGGTCAACGTTGGGAAAAGTCCCCAAAAACAGCTATTTTCGGCCATTTGGTGGTGCCCATATATAGGAAATCGGGGTCGCTGAAAACGATGAGCATATCGCCGAAACCGACGGATGTGACCCTCGGGTTGCATGGCGCCCGTGGTTCCTCGCCCAGGGTCAAAGTTGGGAAAAGTCCCCAAAAACAGCTATTTTCGGCCATTTGGTGGTGCCCATATATTATAGTAAATCGGGGTCGCTGAAAACGATGAGCATACTGCCGATACCGTCCGAAGTGACCACTGGTCAGCATGGCTCCCGTGGTTCCTCGCCCGGGGTCAAAGTTGGGAAAACTTACTATAAACAGCGGTTTTCGGCGTTTTGGTTGGGTGCATATATAGTAAATCGACTACGCTCGTTTCAATGGGCATATTGCCGAAACCGATGGAATCGACCACTGGTCACTATAGCCTCGGGGGCCTATTGACCACTGGTCAAACGGCCTAAAACAGCGTTTTTTGGCGTTTTGGCCGGGGGCATATATAGTAAATCGACTACGCTCGTTTCAATGGGCATATTGCCGAAACCGATGGAAGTGACCACTGGTCACTATGGCCTCGGGGGCCTATTGACCACTGGTCAAACGGCCTAAAACAGCGTTTTTCGGCGTTTTGGTCGGGGGCATATATAGTAAATCGACTACGCTCGTTTCAATGGGCATATTGCCGAAACCGATGGAAGTGACCACTGGTCACTATGGCCTCGGGGGCCTATTGACCACTGGTCAAACGGCCTAAAACAGCGTTTTTTGGCGTTTTGGTCGGGGGCATATATAGTAAATCGACTACGCTCGTTTCAATGGGCATATTGTCGAAACCGATGGAAGTGACCACTGGTCACTATAGCCTCGCGGGGCCTATTGACCACTGGTCAAACTGCCTAAAACAGCGTTTTTTGGCGTTTTGGCCGGGGGCATATATAGTAAATCGACTACGCTCGTTTCAATGGGCATATTGCCGAAACCGATGGAAGTGACCACTGGTCACTATAGCCTCGGGGGCCTATTGACCACTGGTCAAACGGCCTAAAACAGCGTTTTTTGGCGTTTTGGCCGGGGGCATATATAGTAAATCGACTACGCTCGTTTCAATGGGCATATTGCCGAAACCGATGGAAGTGACCACTGGTCACTATGGCCTCGGGGGCCTATTGACCACTGGTCAAACGGCCTAAAACAGCGTTTTTTGGCGTTTTGGCCGGGGGCATATATAGTAAATCGACTACGCTCGTTTCAATGGGCATATTGCCGAAACCGATGGAAGTGACCACTGGTCACTATGGCCTCGGGGGCCTATTGACCACTGGTCAAATGGCCTAAAACAGCGTTTTTCGGCGTTTTGTTCGGGGGCATATATAGTAAATCGACTACGCTCGTTTCAATGGGCATATTGCCGAAACCGATGGAAGTGACCACTGGTCACTATAGCCTCGGGGGCCTATTGACCACTGGTCAAACGGCCTAAAACAGCGTTTTTTGGCGTTTTGGCCGGGGGCATAAATAGTAAATCGACTACGCTCGTTTCAATGGGCATATTGCCGAAACCGATGGAAGTGACCACTGGTCACTATAGCCTCGGGGGCCTATGGACCACTGGTCAAACGGCCTAAAACAGCGTTTTTTGGCGTTTTGGCCGGGGGCATATATAGTAAATCGACTACGCTCGTTTCAATGGGCATATTCCCCAGAGCCCCTCCTCCGGCCTCCCCCCCCCCCTTTCCTTCGCATATATAGTAAATCGACTACGCTCGTTTCAATGGGCATATTGCCGAAACCGATGGAAGTGACCACTGGTCACAATGGCCTCGGGGGCCTATTGACCACTGGTCAAATGGTCTAAAACAGCGTTTTTCGGCGTTTTGGTCGGCATATATAGTAAATCGACTACGCTCGTTTCAATGGGCATATCGCCGAAACCGACGGATGTGACCCTCGGGCTGCATGGCGCCCGTGGTTCCTCGGCTTGGGTCAACGTTGGGAAAAGTCCCCAAAAACAGCTATTTTCGGCCATTTGGTGGTGCCCATATATAGGAAATCGGGGTCGCTGAAAACGATGAGCATATCGCCGAAACCGACGGATGTGACCCTCGGGTTGCATGGCGCCCGTGGTTCCTCGCCCAGGGTCAAAGTTGGGAAAAGTCCCCAAAAACAGCTATTTTCGGCCATTTGGTGGTGCCCATATATTATAGTAAATCGGGGTCGCTGAAAACGATGAGCATACTGCCGATACCGTCCGAAGTGACCACTGGTCAGCATGGCTCCCGTGGTTCCTCGCCCGGGGTCAAAGTTGGGAAAACTTACTATAAACAGCGGTTTTCGGCGTTTTGGTTGGGGGCATATATAGTAAATCGACTACGCTCGTTTCAATGGGCATATTGCCGAAACCGATGGAATTGACCACTGGTCACTATAGCCTCGGGGGCCTATTGACCACTGGTCAAACGGCCTAAAACAGCGTTTTTTGGCGTTTTGGCCGGGGGCATATATAGTAAATCGACTACGCTCGTTTCAATGGGCATATTGCCGAAACCGATGGAAGTGACCACTGGTCACTATGGCCTCGGGGGCCTATTGACCACTGGTCAAATGGCCTAAAACAGCGTTTTTCGGCGTTTTGTTCGGGGGCATATATAGTAAATCGACTACGCTCGTTTCAATGGGCATATTGCCGAAACCGATGGAAGTGACCACTGGTCACTATAGCCTCGGGGGCCTATTGACCACTGGTCAAACGGCCTAAAACAGCGTTTTTTGGCGTTTTGGCCGGGGGCATAAATAGTAAATCGACTACGCTCGTTTCAATGGGCATATTGCCGAAACCGATGGAAGTGACCACTGGTCACTATAGCCTCGGGGGCCTATGGACCACTGGTCAAACGGCCTAAAACAGCGTTTTTTGGCGTTTTGGCCGGGGGGGCATATATAGTAAATCGACTACGCTCGTTTCAATGGGCATATTGCCGAAACCGATGGAAGTGACCACTGGTCACAATGGCCTCGGGGGCCTATTGACCACTGGTCAAATGGTCTAAACAGCGTTTTTCGGCGTTTTGGTCGGCATATATAGTAAATCGACTACGCTCGTTTCAATGGGCATATCGCCGAAACCGACGGATGTGACCCTCGGGCTGCATGGCGCCCGTGGTTCCTCGGCTTGGGTCAACGTTGGGAAAAGTCCCCAAAAACAGCGGTGGGTGGGTCCTGTGTGGGTCAAAATGAGATCGAATATGCTGCAACGTACTCTACAACAATACCAAAAATGGAAGAAGACAAGTAGGAAAAATGCTCCTTGCAGTCGCATGTAAAATGCAATATGAGCTAAGGGCAGCATATAAATACGTAAAAGACAAGAGTTAAAATACTTAATATGAGCCAGCATCTAAATGGGTATAAGACAAGATTCAAAATGTTAATATGAGCCAGCATTTAAATGTCTAAAACACAAGATTTAAATGCTTATGAGCAGCTCGCTTTCTCGGGCTCATATTGACGCCTTCAAGCTTGTAAGTGGACATCAAGGTACTCAGTGAGGGTCAAGAAATGTCGACTAAAATGTATATACACATCTCCTGACCTAAACGCCTCTATTAGTCGCTATAAAGACAACTGCAGGAACTGTCAGATCTTTATTCAGCACATAATCGTAATGACGTTGTAGCTCTAGCCCCGCATATTGTAGCGCTTGTTATATTACGGTATATATATAGTTTAACTTACATACTAGTGCGATTTCAGCTGGCAGCTTGCTATAACTGACTTCTGAAAGAGAAGAGCTGGACTCTAAGTACAGAAATAGGCTGACAAGTAATACGTTTTCGAAATAAAAGCGTTTGTTTTGCTTAGATTTATCTTGTGTTTAGACAACTTGACAAATAAATAGGAATTTGACGCATGTCACATTGGCGAAAATAACGGGCCTTGAAGGAGTCATTTAAGTGGCTGTAAATGTGGCGTCAATATGAGCCCGAGAAAGCGAGCTGCTCATATTAAGCATTTAAATCTTGTGTTTTAAACATTTAAATGCTGCCTCATATTAACATTTCGAATCTTGTCTTATACCCATTTAGATGCTGGCTCATATTAAGTATTTTAACTCTTGTCTTTTACGTATTTAAATGCTGCCCTTAGCTCATATTGCATTTTACATGCGACTGCAAGGAGCATTTTTCCTACTTGTCTATATATAATTACGTAGGCTACAACTTTTGTTAGTTGGGTCTACAAGGAGTCATATTGTGACCTTTGTTGCTTGCTTTCAAGACTAAATAATAATTATTCATTCACAAATAACGGTTCAAGTGTGTGGGCGTTGCGGAGAGATGATAGGCAGGTCCACGCCATCCAGCATTTAGTACATGGTAAAGGTAATGGTTTGTCCTAGATGCTGGCTTACTTCTACTGGGGTACTGGAAGCCGCACTCAATTTCGACCTCCCCCAAGCCAAATTACCAAATTTCGCCATTTTTACCCTAAAGTTTCGAAGAAATTTCCGGCTTCGCTGCATTTTTAACGAGAGTTTCGCTATTGTTTCTTAAAATTACTTAGAATTTGTTATTTTAGTATTTTTAGCATATAGAATTAGTTACTGAAGGAGGGGGTCCATCATGAAAAATTTGATTGCCACCGATTTCGCTCGTTTTAACACATAAGTAGGCCATGTCGTACATATCAAGTTTAAATATTGAGTTGTTTCCTCCGCTTCTCCGCGAGTTACGAGCTAAGTATCTGCAATTTGAATAAATAGAGAAAACGAGGGTGCCGCGTTAGACTAAGACAATTTTCCTTAGACAATCTTCACTTAAGGAGCTTCAATGGGGTGTATATTTGAAAACTTATCTAAAAAATTGATTTTGGTAGGCTAAGCTTAATTTAGAAGTTTGTATAACGCTTTAGTGAGCAGCTACGCCACTGTTGAGGCTTAATAAAAACCGTTAACAGCCGCTAACTTAAATTTAGTGCATTTACGTACCATAATCCAAGAAGAAAAAATGTTCTCCGCTATAAGAGCTTTCGATTCATGTCAAATTTGTCTTGTTTTAAGAAATTTGAAAAATGCCATTTTTGCCATATGCGTGTCACACCGTCAGATTCGGATGCAGCGACCAAGTTGGGTCACTTAGCTGAAATAATTGTAGTCAAAACTGAGCTACAGCCACTAGAAATAACGTCCAACGATATATTTTGGCATTTGGTAGCTGCTGGTTGACATGATCACGGTATAGACAAAAAAATCGAAAAATTCCAAAATTTTGGAAAAAAGTTTTTAAGCACAAGAAATCTCGAAACGAGGCAAAGCAGGCCAGCATCATTTGGTATTATTAGAAACACCTACGTATTTATGTTAGGGTTGTGCCGTTAAGAAATTTCTCGGGCTGTCCTGGCGGCCCGGCCCAAAGCCCGAGGCCCGCTTCACGGCCCGAGCCCGAAGCCCGATTCACGGCCCGTGCGGCCCGAACAACCCGAGTGCAGCCCGACCGGCCCAAGTGGCCCAAATATTGCCCGACAGCTGCGCAGAGGCCCAAAAGCGGCTCTAATCGCATCCGGTTTGCCCGAGCAGTTTGGTTAGTATTACTGTGAAGCAGAGTTAGTTTTCTGAACTTCGAGTCCACATTTACGTGTATCGGTAAACCCAAAATGAACTTTCATGGTTCGATTAGCTGTAACTTCATGTGCAACATTAGCCTTTGTTAGAAGTTTTATATTTCATAACTTTCAGATAATCCTTTGAGCACTAATTTGTAAACACACACTGGAGCTATGTATCTTGTAGTTTGTAAGATTTTTGGTTTAGTATTGAATCATCCAAAAAGGAATAAAAATAAATCACTCACAGCGTATATTTAGAAGCTTGACATTGATTGAGATGATATTGAGATTGATACACAATTGACCACTGACTAAAAAATGGGAAGCTGGCAAAGCTTTACTTGCTAAAACTAACAGGCAGAGTAACTAAAATAGTTTCCTAAAATAGTTCATTTTGAATTTCACAAATGATTGTTTATGTTTGAAGACAATTTGCCGCTAACTAATCCTAACTTTTTGCAGATAGAGAAAACCGGTATAAAGTTTAGCACTTCGCAACATGCTTGCTAATAGCATTTGGATAGTAGTACTGTGATTTTTCTTGGAAATATATAGATTTTTGATTTAGACCTTTGAATTTTTGAAATACTTGATCAAAGTTGAAACCCCTAGTTCTCAGCATCGAAAAACGTCAAATTTCACAATCCGCACATTTCAAAAATTACTTAAAATTATTCAAAGGCCTAAATCAAAAATCTAATTCCAACAAATCAAAGTATCATAGGGGTCGCGGCAGCGACCCCTATAAATTAGAATATGTGGGAAAAGTTGCTGGAGACAGTGTAAAATAAGCTGCGCAGAAGCTGCGCAAAATCCTGCGCAGATTTCTTGCGCAAATTGTATAGCACATCGAGTTTAGTATATCTGGGAAGTTTCATCCCCGTATCACTTACCGTTAAAAAATTGCGCCCCGGACCGGTTATGGCGGCGATGTTCTGGGTTTACTTTTGTGGGGGGCGGGGGGGCGCGCGCCCCCCACTTTTTGGCTCCCCCCCCCACTTATTGGTTTCCTCCCACTCGAGGACCCCCCCCCACTCGGCCCCACCCCCACTTTTTCGGGCTTCCCCCCACTCACTCTAAGGTCCCCAAAAATTGCCAAGTTTTTAGGATTTTTGGTCAAACATGGTCTATTTTGGTGCTAAAACTTAATTTTTGAGCACTTTTAAGCATAGTTATAGCAGTATATGCAGAAAATAGGCTATTTTTACTGCATTTTTGACAATTTTAGACCACTTTGGATTCCCCCCCCCACTTTTGGACCTACCTCCCCACTAGTGGGGGGGGCTCCCCCCTCACTCTCCACACCCAAGGCCGCACCCAGGGGGGGGGTTCAAGGGGTCTAGACCCCCCCTTTTGGGATGACAAAAGTGAAAATTTTTGCTATTTTTATGGCAAAAACAGCTATTTTTAAAAAAATTTTCGCGCCGATGGCGCGATAATTCACTTTTTGCAAGAAATAAAGGTCCAATGTACTGTTTCTGGGCAAAAATGCAAAAATTCTTCAACTTCTGGGGGGCTCCGCCCCCAGACCCCCCGTTGGGTTTACCCTTGGACCCCCCCCTTTTCAAAATCCTGGGTGCGGGCCTGTCCACACCCCCACTTTTTTTCGCCTAAAGTAAACCCAGATGTTTTTCCCGGTTTATCCTATTTGATGGTTGTATTGTACATAATGTTCGCCGCTTTCACGTGAACTGCAACGGTGGGCCAACCTAAAGGGCTATAGGGTCTAGTAGTACCCTCTAAAGAATTTAAGAATCACAACTTTTTTGCGCCGCAGCGAAGTCGGCTCATAGCGAAAAGTGGCGAAAATTCGAAAAATGAAAAATCGAAATTTCTCGCTATATCTATTCAATTTTGAAAGTTCAAATCTTCCATACAATGGTTTTCTGGCACAGAGAATCGATCCCCGCAGTCAGTTTTTATCATCAGACCCACCCATCTTGCTGGACTGGTTCCACTTTGCCGTCGGGAGGGTCAAGTCGGAAACCGCTTCCTGGAGGTCCATAGTAGGTTGTACCTGGCCTCTCAAAACTTTGTCTATGGGGGTTTTCTCGTGTGCCCAGCTCATTCCCAGTATCCGTTTTGCCGTCCGACGTACTTATCTTGCTGGGCTGGTTCCAGTTTGCCGTTTTGAAGTTTCTATAGTTTTCAGCACCGACTGCATTCCCTATTCGGCGCTGAACCTGGTTTCTATAGTTTTCAGCACCGACTGCATTCCCTATTCGGCGCTGAACCTAGTTTCTAATATTTTCAGCACCGACTGCATTCCCTATGCGGCGCTGAACCTAGTTTCTATATCTATAATTTTCAGCGCCGACTGCATTTCCTGTTCGGCGCTGAATCTAGTTTCTATCATTTTAAGCGCCGAGTGCCAAATCTATTGGCATTTTTCCGCCCTCCCTCTTTCCCTATTCTACACCCTGCATGCCTGTCTGTCTAGGGCATTTTTCCTACTTGTTTCTAGCATTTTCCCGCTGTAGCGCATCTTACAGCCGTTTTCATATTCTGCTCTAAGTGTCAGTAAGCCAACCGTAGCGGCCTCCCTGGCAATCAAAAAACTCCCAAACATAGACGTAGTCGAACTACCCTAACTACCCTAATGGCAATGTATATACAATATATGCATATATACGTACATGTACAATATATATACATATACTATATATATAAATTTTCAGAAATTTTCGCTATTTTAGCGTAAAAAACACCTAAAATTACACCTAAAATCAGTCATTTTTAAGCGATTTTTGGCAATTTTTACACAGGAAAACGTGAAAATTTGCAAAATTTTTTACAAAAATATGCCTCCCACTCTTGGTGACCCCCCCCCCCATTGATGGAGGGGGAGGGGTTCCTATTCGAATACAAAACCTCAGCGCAGCAGCTCTTACGTGTAGGCCCCCACTCTCCCATGACCCTAACTCATTGGTCAGTATATATATACACACTATGGAGCCCTGGCCAGGGCGCCACAGACCGCTGGATCCACTTTGGAGGGGTCCTCCAATGACAAAAATGTTCGCCTCACCAAGCGCTTTCATTTGATACCAAACTTGACCACTTTCGGAAATTTCATTTTTTGCCCATTTTGACCCCGGGGACCCGTGTCCCGACCCCTGGCCAGGGCGCCACAGGGGTCCGGACGAAACCTACTTATAGCCTATGCTGTAGTCCTCCCGCAGCCCACCACAAATGCCAAATATTAACGACCTGCCTACTGTGGATCTTTCTGCACAAGAGACTAAAGTTGGACTTGTGACACGGGAGGGCCCACCACAACCAGGGTGCCCCCCATCCCCATGGATAGGTCCTAGAGCAAAACTAATGGTCCATTTAAATTCACCATATAGGGGTTCCTATTCGAATACAAAACCTCAGCCCTGCAGCTCTTATGTGTAGGGCTCCACTCCCCTATGGCCCTAACCCACAGTACACACTATGGAGCCTAATCGGGGCGCCACAGGCCGCTGGGATCACTTTGGAGTAGTCCTCCAATGACAAAAAATGTTCGCCTCACGAAGCGCTTTCATTTGATACCAAACTTGGCCACTTTTGGAAAAATCGATTTTTTACCATTTTGACCCCGGACCCGGGTCCGGACCCCTTTCCAGGGCGCCACAGGAGACCGAGCGAAACCTACTATAGCCTATGTCGTAGCCCTCCCGCACCCCAGCCCAAATGCCAAATATGAACAACCTGCCTGCTGTGGGTCTTTCTGTATCATAGGGGTCGCGGCAGCGACCCCTATAATATGTGTGAAAAGTGGCTGGAGACAGTGTAAAATAAGCTGCGCAGAAGCTGCGCAAAATCCTGCGCAGATTTCATGCGCAAATTGTAGAGCACATCGAGTTTAGTATAACTGGGAAGTTTCAGTGTCACTTACCGTTAAAAAGTTGCACCCTGGACCGGTTATGAAAGTGATATTTTTTTGTTTTTCCGGTTTCTCCTATTTGATGCTTGTATTGTACATAATGTTCGCCGCTTTCACGTGAACTGCAGCGGTGGGCCAACCTAAAGGGCTATAGGGTCTAGTAGTACCCTCTAAAGAATTTAAGAATCACAACTTTTTTGCGTCGCAGCTGCGCCACAGCGCCGCAGTGGCGCCGCAAAGTCGGTTCAGAGCGAAAAGTGACCATTTTTGTGGTCGTCGCTCAGGTCGAACATTACGAGCTGGAGCTGATTTCTTTCTATATTCAGAAATTACATATATTGAACTAACTAACGGTCCAGGTTGCGTTTCTCTATCACTTCCCTAGCGACCACAGTGACCCGTCAAAAATGGCGAAAATTCGAAAAATGAAAAATCGAAGTTTTTCGTTATCTATTCAACTTTAAAAGCTCAGACCTTCCATACAATGGTTTTCTGGCACGGAGAATTGATTCCCGCAGTCAGTTGTACCGTCAGACTTACCCATCTTGCTGGGCTGATTCCACTTTGCCGTCGGGAGGGTCAAGTCGGAAACCGCTTCCTGGAGGTCCATAGTAGGTTGTACCTGGCCTCTCAAAACTTTGTCTATAGTGGTTTTCTGGTGTGCCCAGCTCATTCCCGGTATCCTTTTTGCCGTCCGACGTGCCTGTATTGCTGGGGTGGTTCTTGCCTGTATTGCTGGGGTGGTTCTACTTTTCCGTGGGGAGGGTCAAGTCGGAAACCGCTTCTAGGAGGTCCATAGTAGGATTTACCTGGCCTCTCAAAACTTTGTCTATAGGGGTTTTCTGGTGCGCCCAGCTCATTCCCGGTATTAGTTTTGCCGTCCGACGTACCTATCTTGCTAGGCTGGTTCCAGTTTGCCGTTTTGAAAGGTCAGTCGGGCGGGGGGTCAAGTGGTCGAAAATAACGTTTTTCTAAAGTGGTCAAATTTGGTTTCAAATGAAAGCCCTAAGTGAACTGAGCAACTTTTGGCATGTAACCATCCACCAATAGTTGCTGTGCCAAAAAACGTCACTTGCCTATGAAACTTTTTTCTTTACTTCTTCAACCGGAATTTAAAGGATATATATACGTATTAGACACAGCCAACACACACATATTCTCCTCTTTTGTGCGGAGCATTTTGTTTGTTACTTGTATAAATAGACGTTTCTAATGATGCCGACAATCTTTGCACAGTTTCGAGATTTTTGGCACTAGTCAACTCAAAATATTGAAACTTTTTCAGTTTCCTATAATATAATGGACCCCCCTTAAAAACACTTGAATAGTAGTCTTCATGGGCGCACCCAGGGGGGGGGGTGGGTTATGGTTTCCGACCCCCCCCCCGAATTTTTGGGGGAGAAGGCGAAAATTGAGCTATTTTCAGTTCATAAAACTAAACAATATGCAAATTTTTCGCGCCTGCGGCGCTATTATATCCCAATTTTTAAAATTTTTCGTCGCCTGCGGCGCTTTCCTCTGTGTCGGCGACGCTATTTTGTTTCAAATCTTAAATACCTTTTTGCGCCTGCGGCGCTTTTGTAGCTTTAATTTTTTAATTGTTTGAGCCTGCGCCACCATTCTATTTCGATTTTTAAAACTTACGCCCTTTTCTAGGTCAGATGTGTTGCGTCTGCGGAGCTTCTAGTCTTCTAGCGATTTTTAGCGGTTTTTCCATAAATAAACCTAAATTGGCTAAACAGTTTTCAAAAAATGCCTTCCCAATTTTCGGTGACCCTCCCCATCAAGGGGGCTTCTTCAAACCCCCCCCCCATATCGTCCCCATCCATTTTGAACTAGAAGTAAGCCAGAGATTTCTAGGGATATCTTGCCACAGGGATGGGGGTGCCAGTACTCATCACCGAATTCTCAGTGGTGTCACTTGTTCCTCTTACCTTCCCACCATGTGGTGGTACATATTTACCGACCAGTTAACAGCGGAAAGTTGGGTTGGCTAGAAGCCGTGTGGTCTCTGTTAGTCCGGTGATCGAACCACAGAGTAGACTGTAAGATTTAGTACTCTTGCGAAAAACCCGTGAAGGTAACTTCTTCTTCTGGTCCTGCACCGTATCAGCGAGCTCAATGTGGCTGAGGCAGCGGAAATCGCCTCACACCCCGGAGAAAGTTAATCACCTGGGAAGGTACCCTGGAAAGAACATCCAGAGTCGGAATTTTATAGAGGTCGGGGAAAAAAAACCAACCCGCAAGTGGTGGGGAAAAAAAACCAACCCCCCGTTTGGGCGATGGGGATGAGCTAGCGGGCTCAAATTTTGCATGCAAGTTGGTAGGGCCCATCCCACCTACCACACCAAATTTGAGCTAAATCGGACCACTTTTGAGCATTTTGTGACATTTTGAAAATTTTGGCATTTTTGACCCCCCAAAAATTCAAAATTTGCCTATTTTTGAAGGCCTGTAAAAAATTTTCCATAGCAGTTAGATAATAACTTTTAATAGTTTCTATGAGAACAACATGTGCTCTTTCCAAAAATGTCGGTCTCGCCTTCCTGCGACGCTTGGCAAGCTGCCAGCAGAATTTTTACAAAATGGGAAAAAAAACCAAGGGGTGGGAAAAAAAACCAATTTTTGCTTTTGCTGCCAAACTCCCAAAAATGGTTCTTAGTTGCTCAAAAGTCATTCACATAGCAAGTTTAATGCGTTCTTTCACGTGAACAGCTCAAAATTGCATTTGGACTTGGCAATTTTGTGCTAGCCGGTAAAAACCTCATTTCGGCGGATCGGCTGTTTGGCTCAGCTAAAGCGGCCAAAAAGTACTCTGGGACAAAGAAATACGCGAAAAAACACTGACACAACGTTTATTTTAATTTATTTCATCGAATTTCGAAAGATTTACAAATTTTTGCATTTTAACATAGAAACTGGCAAATTTGATGAAACCTAGCCAGTTGATGCTGCAAATTTTGATGTTTGATTTTCTCACTTATTATAAGGAATATCGCAAAAATAACTGCAGATATGAAGTCAGCGACGCCGATTTTACCTGTCGCATGCATAAAATCGCTAATATGAGTTACCCTGACCGAATACTGGGGTTGGTTTTTTCCCACCGGTTGGTTTTTTTTCCCGCCATTGGTTTTTTTACCCCGGCTAATTAACCGTTAATTACTAATTAACGACAGGACCTAGAGAGGCGATTTATATACCAAAATGACAGTCTAGACAGGGCTTGATAAGAAAATAATTTGTAGCCGGATTGCTCCACTGGGTAGTTCTGCAGAGTCCAAAAAGTGACTACCTTGGTTTTTTTTTCCCCGACCTCTATACCTAGCTCCTAGTCCTAAGTAGCACTTCGGGTTAGTTCCTTTTGTAGTCGCCCTAAAAGCTTACAACATTTGGTGTTTTTAGTCTACATTTGATTGTTTTTTAGGTACGAATCTGAAGTTGCCCAGCAGAAGACTGCAATCGCCGATGCAAAACTGGAAGCAAAAACTGTTCAGACCCGCGTTGACAGTCTGACAAAGGAGACTGCCCAGCTGAAAACCCAAGTCTCCTCCCAGTCTGAGAAGTTAACCCAGATTCGAGTTCAGCGGACTAAGCAGCGTCGTCAGAACAATCGTCTGCGAACGTCGGTTGGCCGTCTCAGGACGCGTCAGTACAATCAACTGACACAGCTGGCCAATCTTCGAACAGATCTGGACGACACTGTGCGTCGGAAGGAGCACACCTTCAGCCAGTATGATAAGGCATTCCTCTCCCTGAAGACCATGTGTGCCAAACTGCAGAAGCAGAATTTTTTGGTAAGTTTTTGATGTCTTTTGTATTTAAATTTGTTTTTTCATTATGGTGGGTACGGCACTGCGGCTCATCTTTTCTTCAGTGCTTTTTTCTTAGAAGTGAATGCCATTTGTCTGGTAATTTAAATTGTCATTTTATTTGTTGTTAGCTTATTCCATAAAACTTTAATAAAGATCAGTAACCTGTTTTAGCTTGTTGAACGCCTGAATCGTCAGACGTTTGATCATCGACGAGTTCTGCAGGAAAGCTGTGATGCGCTTAGTCCATACATTGATTATATCCGGGTTATACGTAACATGGAACCACTGCCTAAGGTATGCAATGTTGGTAGTGGAATGTTTGTTGCAAGCAGGTAGATAAATTGTATTTCGACAAATTATTCCTGGACCTCTTGCGGAAATTTTGAGAAATTCTGCACTGCAAAGAATTGATCCATCTGCATATTTTATCATTATGGATTACAAAAAGGACAGTTTTGAAAGGAAATCTTTAGTTGAAAAAACCCCGTTTAAACCTCGTTTTGCTCCCATCGGGGGTCGGGGTTGCCTACCGACCCTTTTAGCCCTGGTTTGGTTGTAAACGTTGTGGGTTTTGGTGTCGGCTTCACTTGTAACATGTATCTTACGCTGGCAACTTCAGCAGCCTAGTCCCAATTCTCTGTTTGTGCAAGATGCATCGGGTCTTTCCCATTATCCCCCTCCACAGATCCGAAGAAGCACAATTTGATGGATTGCGTTGAAATCTTGTACGGGAAGGTTTTCGTACCTGCCGATTTCAAAAATTCAAATATTGTAAAATTTAAAAAATGGATAAATTTCAACTGAATCCAGGGACGGATCCAGGAGGGGCGGCCCCCCCCGTCGCGATTCAAAGGTAGGAAAAATTAAGGAGAAAAATGGTAAATGGGCAAAAAACTGAAAAATTTCGCGCATTTTCTTCCTGTTAGCTGCATATTTGTAGTGTCTATGAAGAAAATTTCAAGAATTTTTGTAGAAAATTAAAATTTTTGCCCAAAAATGTGTAATACTTTCACGGTTCTTTAAAATTCAAAGAAAGATTTGATGATCGATTTTTTGCGAAAACAACAAATTTCTCCAACTTCTGGAGGGCTCCGCCCCCCAGATCTCCCGGTTATCCCCTGGGGAGTTTCTTCGGAGCTGTGGATGGATAATGGGAAAGACCCGATGCATCATGTATGTACGTTTCTATAATGTTCCTTGAAGATTGGAGTTCAGCGGAAATGCATAAGATGTAATACTGAGACTTAAGAATCCAGCATTCTGAGATTGCGAGCTCTAAATATAAAATGAAGATTACACCTGAACTGAAAGGCTGAGGTGTCTGAGGTGGCTTGCGCTTTTGTCCACATGTCAACATGTGTAGAATCTTTTGAAAACATGAAGAAAATTTTGTCTCCAGTGCTGTTCGAGTTAATTCATAGATAATATTATATATATTAACTACGTCTTAATTTTTTTGAAACTATTCAATAAGTTCGTGAACTTCGTACAGTAGTTTCGATGACTACGCGGAACTGTAAATTATGGAAAAACGGTAAACTTGTTGTACTTAATTTTATTTTTAGAAACGTCGCTTTTCCGGTGATTATGAAAGTAAAGATTAACTGATCATTTGGTTGAAGGGTATATTATGTACTTATTTGATGGCGTGCCGACGGAGTTTTCCGCACATTTTTACAATCTATACTGGCCCCCTGTTGGATTGTTAAGACTGTTATCTGTAATTGTTTTCTGCAATTGTTTACTGCTGTTATTGATGTTTTATATGGACCTTGGAAAATACTGTTATTGTTGTTGTTCTTTACTGGTACACAGTTGTATTATATAAACTACTTGTTTTGTAGTTTCATATTTGTTGAGGTGTAATGTATTTAGCCATGCAAAGGCCATTTCTTGTTTTTTACTTTGTGCAATATTGCTTTGATCCAAGGCTAAGACCAATATTTTATTATTTCATTTATTCGCTCATTGCTTCTCTTCAGATTTCTTGTCATCGACGCGGCGCTACATTAATCACAAATACAGATTAAACAGAAAGTAAAACCTGTACTTCATATATTAATTATATTAATGGAAAACTATGCAATAGGTATAAAGGTGCAATAGTGTAAACAGCTTCTATGCAATCCATCTCTCCGGTAAAATAGCAATTAAGAGATTAATGATTATTGATTAGGGTTACCTTCCAATTTTAAGTTTTGAGACAGACCGTTTGCAGCATGTAGAACAAGTTTTCGCTCTCACTGCTAGCAGTATTCAGCTCAATCGGTATCTGGTTTGGCGTATATATTCTAAGAGGTTTTTCTTGGGAAGGAAGGCCTCAAGAATAATTTATTTGAAAATGATAAAAACTTTTTTAAAAAAAAAGCTAGTAGATTTAGTACCCAAAAATCTTGGTAGAAGCCAGAAGCTTTATGCAATTTCAGCCTTGTGAACGGAGTTTTTCAGGAGAAACTATGACATCAAAAGGTGCATTCTTGTTGGAGGGACGTATGGAAGTTCTGCCTCCCCCTCCCTTCAAAGTAGAATAAGTATCAAGGTGTGTTCAGTGCTAGCTGTTATGTTATGTATATATGTTTTGCATTGCATACATAATATATTATTTGTAGAATTGGTAATAATTTTGTGCTTTTTCCGTCTCATAGTTACTCCCTGTCTGAATGATTTTGACAAGCTCATTACGCTGTGAAGTCGAAGTTGAAAATTTAGCCTTCTGAGCTATTGTTTCAGGGCAAAATTTGGTACCAGAAGGGGCACCCACTTTTTTGGGGGGAACGACTTTTTTGAAGGGGGAAGGGTGTTTATACAGGGGCGCCCACTAGAATGAGCCCAGATTACTGTATCAGAAGAAGAGTAAGCCACTAGTGGGTTTCTCTTCTTTGTGTTGCTTAAGCCTGGTTCTCACTGCCAAAGTTTTAAGTTTTAAGGTTTTAAGTTTTAAGGTTTTTAGTTTTAAGAAATTTAGCTTTAGCAAGGATTGATTCACACTGGAATGCCAGTTTTAAGTTTTAACAGCGTGGGATGGCTCTAGCTGTCAATCAAAACGCTATGTTCTGCACTGAAATTCTTAAAACCAGTTTTAAGACTTGAACTATTTTCAAGTCCAGTTTTAAGTTTTAAGGAGCTCTTAAAACTTAAAACTAAAAACTTAAAACTCAGTGTGAACACAGTCGCTTAAAACTTAAAACCTTAAAACCTTAAAACTGAGTTTTAAGGCGTCAGTGTGAACCGGCCTTTAACAACCACAATACTCTAGTGTTCCACCGTACGGGGACACCGTTATGCAATGCAAAAGAGAGAAGCCCTCTGGTGACTTGCTCTTGTACTTACTAGACTAGACTTACTTTGTTGCTGATATTGCCATTATTTAGTTTTTCAGAGAAATTATCACTGCCATGTAATGGCTTTTGTTTGTTGTAATTTCATAATTTTAACTGTATTGTTGCCAATGTACTTTATTTTCACTACTTTCGTATGTTCCTATGAAGTTGTATACTTGTATTAATGTCTGGTTATTACTCTTGTTAATAGTTGCATTTCGGGATAACCAGATCTCAGGATTTTTATTTTTTAATTACAACGAAGTAGCTGTCTTTTTAGTAACTACGACTAGTTGGATGCAAAACCTGATTTGATTGTTTGCTTCCTTTTCGCATTTGTATAAGGCGATTTCAGAGTTGTCATCCATGTTTTAATGCCGAATACCATGTCATAGTTTCCGTAACTACGCACTTTTTGACACCAGTATTGAATTTCCTGCATACTTGCCTTTTGGATAACCTGTGATGTTAACTGTTGTACTTACTTTCTTGGATTGACGTGTGTATTTTTATGTTAGTACAGCTAGTTTTGTGGTACCGTGATTTAGTCGGTTAGATAGGCCAAACAAAGACCAGAAGCACTACTCAGATTTATCTAAAGTCCTCCAATATTCGACTATGATTCCTTGCTTACATGTGCAAGATATTAGCTTAACATCTGTTCCCGTTCGTTAGTCGGTTTTTCCCGTTAGTCTGCTCTGCCGCCCCTCACCCAGCACACTGTGTCACTTCGGCAACACTGTGCCAGTTTTGAAAAAGTTTTTCAGCTTGGGTGGGTTGGGTGAGTAGACAAAAACAAAGCTTGATTACAGCGCACAGAGATTTCATCACATGCTATAGTAGCTGCTAAGCGGTGACTAAAGCTCGTAAAGCTCATCGCTTGGCGTACTACATGTCTGCTTAGCCGATCAACCCGCCCAAAACGCGTCCAGTCCAGTGAAGCAAGCATAATTGTTCCCGACATGGGTAGATTGCACTGTATAAAGCCAAACTAAGGTTTTGTTTTGTTGACTAAACCTCTACAAACGTATCAAGGGTATGCCAATTTTGACAGATCAAAATAATATACATCTTTCACTTGGTATCTTGGGGTAGTGTTGTTCACCGGCCCAATTTTTCATGGGCCGGCCGGCCAACCGGTGCCACTTTTCGTCGGCTATCCAAAATTCAAGTAGAAATATAAGATAAGGCAGATAACAAGGTTAAAGTGATACGCTGCAGAAACTGTAACTGGCCAGTCGGCAGCCTCATATTTGACCGGTGGCCGGCCGGCTCACTCTGGTCAGGACTTGGGCCGGTCAGCTGGTCTGGGAGGGGCCGGTGGACAACATTGCTGAAGGGTGGCCCCCTGGTTCAGCTTTTCCTCGCATGGAAGGTGTGTTGTTTAATCCCGTAAATGGACTTTTTGAGACACGCCCAATGCTTGCCAACTAGAGGATCGGATCAGATCACAAGAAGTTGCACTTTTTGCTCACCAAAACCGAAAATAAAGTGACACCAAGAGTGCATAATTGCACTATATATAAGAAGAAGAGTAAGCCACTAGAGGGCTCCTCTTCTTGACATTGCGTATCGGTGCCCCGACCACAATACGCGAATGTTCCCCCGTTTGGTGGGGGGGTAGCTCTCTTCGACAAAGCATACCCCTTCCGTTTGGTGGGGGAGGGGGTAGCAGAAAAAAGTTCCCCGTTTGGTGGGAGGGGGATAGCCAACAGCCAATCAGATTGCAGAGACCCCCTCCCCGTTTGGTGGGGGGGGGGTAGAGCAGAGGATCACGGTAGTTTTTGTTCTATTTGAAAATGGGGCACTGTTTGGTGGGGGGGGGGGGTAGCAAAGAGAGGTCCCCGTAACAACCAATCAGATTCAGCCAATCTTAGCCTGTATTGGCGACCCCCCCCCTCCAGCCTACCCCCCTCCCCACCAAACTGGGACCCCTTTTGCATACCCTCCCCACCCCACCAAGCGGGGAGGGGGTATGCTTGTCGACCCCCCCACCAAACGGGGGAGCATTCGCGTATTGTGGGCGGAGCACCGTTACGCAATGCCAAGAAGAGGAGCCCTCTAGTGGCTTAGTGCAATTATGCACTCTTGGTGAAACTTATTGAGAAAGGCCCAAAGCTTGCCAATGAGGATCAGCTCACAAGGAGTTATTTTTGCTCACCCACCTAACTAACTCACCTAAGCTGAAAAAGGGAAACTTTTTGAGAAAGGCCCACAGCATGCCAACAAGGATAAGATAAGATCAAAAGAAGTTACTTATTGCTCACCATCTCATCCAGCTCACCCAGTTTTTAAAATGTTCTAATGAGATAGCATTTGGCAGTCACTTGAAGGACGCTTGATGTCCGCCTTTTCATGACATGTGAAGTCACTTTAATGGATAAGAGTATATAAGCTTTGTAGGTCCCAAAATTAGAGAAGAAAATTACTTTTGTCCTTGACTGCGGTTACCAGTCGCTGAGGAAGGAACCTCGTTCACTAAGCCAGTGGTAATACATTTTGCTAAACAGAAATTAAAAATCTAGTTAAAAATTGAAAGCTCTGTAGAGTTGGATGGTAGGTCTTATTATCAAATTGAAAACGTTACGTAGGTCATTTCCGAGTTTACTTACTTTGTACAGCTTCGCCGCTTCCTCTAAAAATCTACAGACGTTTTAGTACATTCCAATCGGGCCTTAGTATAATTATGACCTTCAGCCATAATGGGAGCGATGTAGTTAATTTAGTGGTAGTTAGTATGGATGGTGTGGTATAAGGGAGGTTCCCGCGGTTTGTCTGATGCTACTTGTATCGAAACCGTAAGCTGATAACCGTGGTACGCCGGCTTGGGGATCACTTTTACTATCCGTATTGTTTTCGTGTCTTCATATATCTGAACTGAACTGATCGTATCAATATGGGATTGAGTTGAATCTGGACCAAACTTGAGGCAACCCAAAAATTATATAAGGTTGCAACCCGGATTGAAACTTATGAGAGGGTCAGCCACTTGTCTTATGCTGGAACTTTACCTCGGCCTCAAGCTAGCAGTGAGTGACTTTGGCTTTGTGACCTATTCCAAGAATACAGCTAGAATGATCTTGTTTTTCAAAGATTTGATAGTTAATATATAATAGTTTAGACTAATATATATTAGCTTAGACTGTGCAATTTTAAAACTTCTCAGTAGTTAAAGAGAAATATTGCAGGAAACCAATTTGCTTGACGCGACTATTCACAGAAAATGTGAAATATTGACTAAATACAGAAAACGCGAATACTGACTTGAAAAGCCGCTCATATGGCTCTAGAATAAAATATTCTAAGTCTACAGCACAGTTCAAGGAAATTTCAATTCTTTCCTGGTCAAATATAAATTTTTGCCCTTCACTTTATTTGAACAAACTACGAACCAAAATTACTTAATAAATCAACTCAGACACAAGACTTCGGAATTTACTGTTGGACAGTCTATTTTTAGTTTTCGTAGATCATATGGTATCCTTCCGACTTCTGTACATCCATCATGCTAGGTCGTTGTTGGGAAAATCTGGACGGAGGACTCTGCATAATCTTCCCGAAATTGACGGAAGGACCCATTTCTTGTTGACTATCATTGGGAGAATCCTGAATGGGGAACATGGGCTCAGGACCAGCCTGGCGCTTTCGTTTTCCACAGCTGGCGCATCGTTTGCTGACTTTCTTCAGCATACCGGCCATTCGCTTTCTGCGTTTTCCGCACCCGCCTCCACACCCGCCACCGCAACCGCAGCAACAGCAACAACAGCAGCAACAGCAGCACCCACATCCGCCTCCGCAGCCACCACCCCAGCCTCCCCATCCCCAGCGCTTCACTGGGGATGATCGACGACGGCGAGCGATCATGGATGTGAAGACGTCACTGTCATCTGAAAGTGAAATCAAAGCATCTTTAGTAGTAGTGTTCAAAAACGTCGTTAAACTCAACATGAGTGAATTAAGAAATTTACTGGTCACAGGCAATGCTTTCAGTAGTAATTCAAATGTAAAAAATTCTGACTGAATTTTTATTGTTACGGCATAGGTTCCTTCCAGTATCGGCTGTCACCGTCTAAAATGATCTAGGCTGATAATAGATAGAGTATAAGGTTTGTAAAGTGTATCATTTATAATTACATGAACTATAGCAAGAAGATAGAATTATGGTAAGCGTATGTAAGTATTTACCTGCGTCTTTGAGTAGAGTATCAGGACTATTCTGAAAATAATAAATGCTATATTAAGGCAAATAGTACATATCCTTGTTATTCATTAGTACCAAGAGTAAATAATACATAAAAGTAGACAACAATCGTAATGTATGTAGTATAAGCGTGACACATCCTCTGTACGCTCGAAACGCACTCAAAATTCGCGTAGGGACTGCTTGTGTTTTCGAGCCTTAACAGGCGTATAGGGCGTGTGAGCGTACCCCCCCCGTTTCGACTCCTTACTGATTTGATTACGGATCGGGGTCACTGAGGACAGAGGAAGACGACCGTTGGAGCTTGCAGAGGATGTGTCACGCATATGATGCATAGAGTGTGACTATTGTCATACTCTTGTGTATTGATATATAGTTAGTTATCTGTTAGTACTGTTTGAGGCCGGCCGAGGTTTCACCGGCCGGCCGCCGGCCGGAGAGTCGTCGGCCCGCCCGGCCTGACCCTACGGCCGGACGGCGGCCGGTGAGCCCATAGGCTGGAGCAGCTATTATGACATCTAAGATATTAATTTTCGGGTGTTATATTAGAAAAATGTAGTTGTACGTGTGCACTGATTGCACAATCCAGAGAAAAACTAGAACTGGCCGGCGAGCGAAAGTCGTCGGCCGGCGGCCGACCTAGGCCGGCCGACCTCAAACACTATCTGTTAGTACCTACTATTCTTAACCGTTGACTCTAGTATATCAGTTTAAGAATACCTGTAGATTAGTAGAAGACTAATTGCTGCACAATTTACAATTTGTCGGACTATTAGTCTTCTATTTGCTTATCTTATTTATATTTACTTCTAAACTTAATATGCTAACGTCACTCCTTAGTAAATCTTCTCTTTCTTTCTCTTTTAATCTTCTACTCAACTTTGATCACGTCATTCCATTGTTAAAGTAAGAACCAACCTCTTCAGCAACAGCAACAAATACGGCAAAACAGGCGAAGAATACCAGGAGCAAATTGAAGACTAGAGACATCTGACGAAGTCCTTTTCAACTAGTTGAAAACGGTAGGAGAAGTAGAAGCTTAATCCTTATTGAAAGACTGTCGAGCAGTGAACTGAGCTTTTAACCCTAACTCAGTGTCTTTTATACTATTTTGGCGGCATCTGGTGTACCAATCACTGCCCTATGTCACCAGACCGAACTTATTTGCTCTTGACACCACCTCGTCCCATCTTTCTGAAAATCATTGTTGTAATGTTCCTGGATAATTTCTAAATTTGGAATTGTCAATTTTAAATCTGAATCCAAAAACTGGATTTTTTTCAGACGTGCTAAAACAGCAATGCAAACTATTAACATTGGATATGCTCTGTTTATTTACTCAGAGTAGATATAGGTGTTTTTCAAGCTCAATTTGTCTTCGGAACATTTTAAAGTGTTTCAAAAAATAATCGAGGATGATAATTTGTTCTGCTAAAGTCTGCAAATATATCCTGACGACAAAACGCAAATAATGGATGAGGGAGAACCTTATGTACCACTAACAGAATTCTACGAAGGATTCAATTCATTGATCTGTTAACGATAATAATTGTATTCACTGATAATTGCATTTTCTTACTTAGATATTACTAGTTATATATGTCGTGCGTAAAAGTAGTTTTTGCGTGAAACTAGATTTACACAATGAATTTTGCATAAAACTAGGGTTACGCAAAACCGTTGAGTAAAACTAGGTTTACAGCTTAGCTTGTGTATCGTCACCCTGGCTTTGCCTAGCGGTACTGTAGAGCTTGCCTGCCGACACCTTGAGTTTGCCTTCCGGTACCATCGGTTCACGTAGCGGTACTTTAGTTTGCCTACGGGCAGTGACTAGCTTGCCTAGCGCTACGAGATCGACGCAAGGCTTTTTAGGTAAATAGGTAAATTGCGTAAATTTAGGTTTTTTCCTGCTGTTCCTCAGCGCAGCAGGTCTCTTAAATTTGCTCTGCCCCCGGGACTCACATACATTTTGCTTGATAAAGATACTTCTGTCCGTAATTGCGTGTAAACAATGGTTTAAGATAGGGATAGCATGATTTGTGTGTGCAATCTTTCCTTATAATTAAAGCCTGGTTCACACTGGTGTCTTATGTCTTATGTCTTATGTCTTATGTCTTATGTCTTTTTGTCTTATGGCAGACTTGGGCCAGGTTCAATTTTATATTTATTATTTTATATTTAGACAACTAAAAATAAATTAATTGTTTCAAGTCAGTAAATTGAAAAAAAGCAGAAAAGAAAGTAAAAAAAAAGAAAATAGTAAGAAGACAAAAAAAAAAGCAGGCGGAAAAAGCATCCTGCACGAAAGAAAGAGAACACCGAAAAAAGCCCCGAAAAAAACCCGCGAAGCAAAAAGCCAACAACGAAAAAATCGCAAGGCGAAAAAGAAAGAAAGAGAACGCCCAAAGAGAGCTCGGAGATAAAATATGTTAGATATGTTAAGTTTTTAGAATTGAGTTAAATTTTTACTATAATTGAAAAATAAAATGCCTAAGAAGTTATCATTTATTAAGAAGTTTTATTATTAAGGTTTATTACATGCAAAATAAGCGATTGAATACAATCAATGATTCTAATTAATCCTACAAATTTTCTGATTTTCAAGAAATTTAATTTATTATATGTTTTGATTTGGTTTTGTATCTCAGTCGAACTGTTACATATAATGAGTATAATTATTTTGATGTATTACGCTAATCATATTCCATCTTCAAAGCATAATTAGTTGCTTTGATTATGAGCCAAATTCAATTTATAAACTGAAACCTGCATTATTTCTTGCATTGGTGCAAAATTCCCCACGGTGTATAGCCTTTCTACTTTAAAAATTTTCAAGGAGGAAAAGTCACACCGTGACATCGACTACGTACTGAAAGAATAATTGCAAAACCCAAACGTTTCGACGATCTTTGCACCTAAAAATGTGGGGCCGGTACCAGAATGTGACAGGCCATATAATATACTTGTCACGTCTCATTCACTTTAATAAAGGATTACAGCCTGTACGGTCAAATTTACACAAAGCGATACCAGAACCTTAAATCAGACGAAGTTCCTGGTCCTGTTCCTGTAATTAGACCCCGATTTCACTCCCGTTTTGGATAACCTTTTTTCGCACCCCGTTCCTGATTTTAGACCTTGGTTGCTGTTCCAGATTTTGGCCACCACCAGATACAAATGTCCAATATGGACTGTTTTACCTTGAGATGATAGCTAATGAAGTATAAAAGTTGAGTTCCCTTTTACCAAGAAACCCATTGCCAAAGGCTTACCAATACTTCTGATTATTCATTAAGCTTCTGATTAATTAATTGAGGAAGTTAATAGTTGACTTTAATTGAGAAATCATAATTAAAGAAGAAATGATAAAAATGTCATCAAACTCTTGGTTTGGCATTGCTACTTAAATTCTAAAATAAATAAATTTTGTATTAACTAGCAAATAGTTTCGAAATCTCCAATTATTCAAGCACTGACTTGAACAACAATGTAATTTATTTTTAGATTGTCTAAACCTATTTAAAATAAGTAAATTTTAAATGTAGTAAAATTAAAATAAAATTTGTGCGGATATTTGATTTTTTAGAAATATATATAGCTACAGTAGAGCTGAAACATCAACTCACTAGGTTTTATAGCGACGCTGGGCCACGTGACAATGCTACTCCGCTAAAGTTTAAATTCGAACCGAAGTAGGAAATAGAATTTAGGAAGTAGGGGAACTAAGAAGGCAGCGCATTCGCTCTATCAAAGCGCTAGTATTAGCGCGAAAACTGAAAATTCGCTATATTCAATCCTACTTTAGCCTGAACTTAGAATGGCCACCACGTCCACTGACACAGGTTCAACTTTTGTCTTATGTCTTAAGAGATAAACCAATCATTGCAGCTATTCTAGTCATTGTCAAGTTGATTGGTTGAGAGATTCAAATGTGCTGCCTAAGACAAGAGACATAAGACAGCAGTGTGAACGGTTCTGTCTTAAGACATAAGACATAAGACATGAGACTTAAGACATAAGACAAAAGACATAAGACATAAGACGCCAGTGTGAACCAGGCTTAATCCAAAGAACTGCTTGTTTCGATTCATGTAGATATTACGCATATATACGTTTGCTCGTGTATTAATGGATTCGGAAAAGACTATTCTTTGCTCTGATTGATGACTCATAGTTAAAGTTAAACTTCTTGATCTTAACAGCTCACCAGCGATTTCTCAAATTACATGGAACTTACAGAAACAAATGCTAGCATGTATCTAATACTTAATTGTTTGAACTTTATTTGCGACATAAAAGTAAATTCTTCAACTTTAGGAAAAATGTTCAGACAATGTTTTGCACGTATATTTTCTGTAGCAAGTAAGAGCTCCTTATAAATAATTAGCTGCGCAGCAGGTTTACAATTACTTAAATGTCCGACCAGCGGAAACTGAACCTTTTGCATAAAATCTTGCTTGTTATTCCAATTCCTGCAATAAAATGATGTCTTTCTATGTTTAGCGTGTGCTTTCTCTGTTTCACTACATCGAAGCCAATTTTCAGGGATAGTATAGGGCACTTTTTGAGAAAGCTTTATGAAAGAAAGAAAATTTATGCAAACTAGGTTAGCAGCTATAAGCGACAGAATTTTAAGTCTTCTCGCAGTTGTAAACTCTAAATTGATGCATATTCTTAGGTGCGAAAGAGCAACTTCGGTGCTTCACACATGCACATTAAGCATTTGAAGTTGAGCCCCTACGCTGAAATTAAATGCTTCACTATTTTCAACAAAATTATACCCACCCATTTTGTATAACTGCCGTTTAAAATTATAAAGAAATAATGAAAAACGCCTGCCTGCAGTCACTAAGGCCGAAGCCTTAGTCCGAACAGGAGAGAGCCAATGGGCGCGGGCCAATGACCGCGCCCATTGGCTCTCTCTTTCGGACTAAGGCTTCGGCCTTAGTGACTGCGGCAAGCGTTTACTTCATTTTTGTACTAAATGCCGTTTAAAATTGTTGCGACAAAATTGAATCAAATTGAAACTGTAGGTACTAACGGAGAATAACGTCACAGAACTGAGTTGAAGTCAGTTTTGGTTGTACATTAACATCAAGCGAGTGCATATGTATGTTTCGTTGGTTTACTTAAATTAATAATAGCGAAACAAGAACACTTTTTACAGCCACCTCACCCTCACCCCAGTCGGTCCTCCGGTTAGGGGTAGTGCCAGTTTAGAACGTATGCATTTTTGAGGAAAGGGAATCCTGACACTGAATAATTGCCATAGCAATTACCCGAGGTGTTCTACAAGGTAGTACATTCATTACGTCCACCGTAATGGAGGACTGTAATGGAGCCAGACAGGCGGCCACCCCTTGACAATCTCGGTAGGACAATCTCGACCCAGGAGGGATTTTTGAAATAGGGTGCTAGAGCTTATTTTTTGTCCAAGCTCGAGACTTGACATGATCCTCCACTTGTCGCACAGTAAGAAACCACTGCACCACAGGAGGTTCACAAGAATACTTATTGAAATTAACATTATGATGCAGCTTTAGATTTTTTTTCGCTACATGCCACACCCCAGTCGCTTTCGCCTGCAGGGGTAGTGCCAGACCCAATTTTATTTTTTATATCGGAGAAGGGAGTAAGATCTGGCACTGAATAATTGCTTTCTGCAATTACACGAGGCGTCATCAAGGCTACTGCCGTAGCAGAAGTGGACACGCTGCTCGTTTTGCATTCGTGCTCACCCATTGGCTCCGCCAAGAAGGGTTTCCCCTCCAAAGCGGCCAATTCCTTGCCAATCTCGGATATCACATAAGTAATTATATTTGGGAGGGAGCTTTAGATTTGCCAGACAACAACGCACTTGATTATCAATGCGACGATTAGCCAATATTAAAATGCTAAGTTTACAAATCAGATATTAATTCTTTCAGATAATAATTCAATTAATAAATGTTTCAAATATTTCTGCGTTCATAAGTGACTTCCTATTAATTTGTTCTCAATCCTAAATAGTAGTAGTGTGTACTTAAATGGTAAGCCACATTGGGATTTGGAGAGTAGAGTGAAAGTCAGTGATTTTCAGCTTTTGTCAGTCTGATGTGATGACTGAAGTCTCCTAGAGTGTACAAAAATGTAAAAATTATTAAGGATAGCCGATGTTTCGAAAGCTCTCATTGTGCTAAGTGGTATCGTTTCCTGGTTCTTACTTTCATTTAAAGGCAGACACATGATTACCTGGCCAACTGATATCGAATCTCCTTCTTGCTCACAAGCGATGAACATGGTCTACAGGACACGTTGAAGAAATGAGGTTAACTTTCCCGATTCCACGGATTTGAAGAACAAAGTTTCTGGCTTTCTCAGAGACTTCAAGATAAGAAGAATCCCTCCCCCAAACCTTATGAGTCCCTATCAAAGGATTATCAGTCTGCTAAATTCATGTAACTTTGTACTCGCTGCTATGATACTGTTATGGATATGTATGTATGTATGTTGCATTCCGATTCCACTCTTTATGGTCCAGCGGGACCAGAATCTTGTTTTAATGATTAATCTACGCTGTTGCCAGGCGGCACCATCCTTAGCACACATCCCCCCTTGTCAACAATTTGCCGAGAGTTAAGGGGCGGCCGCCTTCGCGTGGAGCTGCCGAGGTGAGTTCATCACACAGTCGGTGATGGACAAATCTCCATCCTTGCGAAACGCCTCGGGTAATTGCTAAAGGCAATTATTCGGTGTCAGCTAACTCCCAGTCAAAGTTTTAAAATTAACAGCAAGCTGGCACTACTCCTAACCGGTGCAAGACCAACTGGAGTGGGGCGTACAGAAAAAAATTATGATAACAAATACTTCGTATCAAATATTGTAGACGTTGCAGTGTGCAAATTATGAACGAGTAAAATTAATTTAAATTAGCTGTAACGACTACTACACCAATTCAATAATTCGTTAGAATATTAAAGAGCATTAACATTTTCCTATGTTAGCTTGAGATAAACTAAAAAGAGTCAAATTCACTTAAACTCAATGCTCAACTATCATAATGAATGCTAAAGAGTAACAGAAAAAACAATAGCTTGTTCGCTAATCGATTTTTGTTTATAGAATAATTAAAATGCTGTTGTTACCGAATTTTTAACATTTCCCACACAAATTCTTACACGTCAATTAAGGAATTATTGCTTTTTTGGGGGCCAATTTGTTCATTCTAAATTCAAAGTTGTCTAATTTTTCCATATGTTTCGCAACGAAGTTTATAAATTGGAGTTCAAATTGGACTTTTCCTAAGAATTTCCGAAGAAGTCACAGCAATTTTTGAATTCAGCATAAGGATTATGAATTTTGGGCGCCCAATTCATGCGTCACTCCCTCCAGTGTATTTAATGGAACTTGCCTATCATAGCTGTCATGACAACTACTACAAACATTCACACGCCTATACTAGGCATACACACGTTCACACGCCTGTACAAGGCATACAGACGTTCACACGCCTGTAGTAGGCACACAAATCTTCACACGCCTGTACTAATCGAGACTGCCTGTAGGCATTTACATTAGCTGTATAGACAAGCCTGTATACCCTTTTACCCTTTTACACTATTTCCTCTGTTCACTGATTTCCAGTGGGCTTCTTTTTTGTAAAAATGTCAGGCTTCGGACAGGACATGTATCTATAGCATGCCTGTACTGTTCGTATGTATAGGTTGTCAGGTTCGTACAGGACATGTATCTATAGCATGCCTGTCTTGAAGTCTAGCCTTTCATTTGTATAAACCCCCTGTTCACTGATTTCCAGTGGGCTTCTTTTTTGTAAAAATGTCAGGCTTCGGACAGGACATGTATCTATAGCATGCCTGTTCTGTTCTTATGTATAGATTGTCAGGTTCGAACAGGACATGTATCTATAGCATGCCTGTCTTGAAGTCTAGTCTTTCATTTGTATAAGCCCCCTGTTCACTGATTTCCAGTGGGCTTCTTTTTTGTAAAAATGTCAGGCTTCGGACAGGACATGTATCAATAGCATGCCTGTCCTGTTCTTATGTATAGATTGTCAGGTTCGAACAGGACATGTATCTATAGCATGCCTGTCTTGAAGTCTAGCCTTTCATTTGCATAAGCCCCCTGTTCACTGATTTCCAGTGGGCTTCTTTTTTGTAGAAATGTCAGGCTTCGGACAGGACATGTATCAATAGCATGCCTGTCCTGTTCTTATGTATAGATTGTTAGGTTCGAGCAGGACATGTATCTATAGCATGCCTGTCTTGAAGTCTAGCCTTTCATTTGTATAAGCCCCCTGTTCAGTGATTTCCAGTGGGCTTCTTTTTTGTAAAAATGTCAGGCTTCGGACAGGACATGTATCAATAGCATGCCTGTCCTGTTCTTATGTATAGATTGTCAGGTTCGAACAGGACATGTATCTATAGCATGCCTGTCTTGAGTCTGCCTGTCTTCATTTACAGAAGTCCCCTGTTCTGGACAAGACATGTATCTATAGCATGCCTGTCTTGCAGTCTAGCTTGTCTTCATTTGTATAAGCGCCCTGTTCACTGATTTCCAGTGGGCATCTTTTTTGTAAAAATGTCAGGCTTCGGACAGGCTTCGGACAGGACATGTATCAATAGCATGCCTGTCCTGTTCTTATGTATAGATTGTCAGGTTCGAACAGGACATGTATTATTTCTGCTGCAGCAATAGTAGTCCCCTGTTCTGGACAGGACATGTATCTATAGCATGCCTGTCTTGCAGTCTAGCCTGTCTTCATTTGTATAAGCGCCCTGTTCACTGATTTCCAGTGGGCTTCTTTTTTGTAGAAATGTCAGGCTTCAGACAGGACATGTATTTATAGCATGCCTGTCCTGTTCTAATGTATAGATTGTCAGGTTCGAACAGGACATGTATCTATAGCATGCCTGTCTTTCAGGCAAGCCTGTCTTCATTTGCATAAGCACCCTTTACACTGATTTACTGTTGCCTCAGCATTATTGCTCAAGCTGTGTAGGTGTGAAAGAAACAAAGCAATAAGCTAAATTGTCGAAAATAAGACTAAATAATTAACTAATTACGTCGAAAACTTAACAAAAAAGCTCAAGGAGGGAAAATAAAGCTGAAGATCCCACGCAGCACTTGCAAACTTAGCATTCATTCATAGGCCTCTTTTTGCACCCTGGCTTCGTAGCCGGAATGGCCGAGTGGTTAGAAGGGCGGACTCTTAAGTCGCAAGTGTGGGTTCGAATCCTACTTCCGGTTAATTTTTTCAAAAAGTTTGAGGTAGCTTAGCTAGCTAGTAACTTTTTAGGTGAGTCGAAAAGTTCTACGTTAGCCAAAATCAACTGGCATTCATTATTTGGCATACAGACGTTCACACACCTGTACTAGGGATACAAATGTTCACACGCCTGTACTAATCGAGACTGCCTGTAGGCATTTACATTGGCTGTATAGACAAGCCTGTACACCCTTTTACACTGTTTCCTCTGTTCACTGATTTCTAGTGGACTCCTTTTTTGTGAAAATGTCAGGCTTCGGGCAGGACATGTATCTATAGCATGCCTGTGCTGTTCTTATGTTTAGGTTGTCAGGTTCGAACAGGACATATATCAATAGCATGCCTGTCTTGTTCTTATGTATACGTTGTCAGATTGGAACAGGACAGTTTTGAAGAAGATATGATGTATTAGTTAAGTTTTTGAGCAGTTGTCAGGGAGCGGGAAAGATAAGTATTTACTTATGTCTGTCTCATTCTTCGATTCATCTTGTCAGTTGTTAAAAACGGACTGTAGAGGTTATGATATGTACCTTCCATTCATATTGCCATTATCTTAATTTTTCAAATAGTTTAAAGTAAAGTTGACTTACATCTATCGCATTTTAAAACCTAATTCTTCACATAGTTTTACTTCTACAACATACTAAATTTTAAACAAAGCAAACAGATCTCACTTCAATCTTTAATAACCCATAAAATAACAAAACAGTAACAAAGTTATTTTTCTGGGACGAATTCTTTTTTCTTTCTTTCAGGCAGTTCCCAGGGATGCACTGAAAATAGAACGGCTAAACGGCAAAACATAGTATAAGTATAGTACAATGTTATTTCAGTAAATTAGTTTTGAGAAGACCCCTTTTCCAGTTACAATATGTGACAGAGTTTTCATTACTCGCTTATTAGGGGAAAGATTGAATATGTAAATTAGTTTACATATAGTTGTAGTGTGTGTGGGGATTACTGACAGCAGATCTAGTTCCAAATTAACCTTTCATACATCCAATTCGTCTACCCAAAACA
Organism: Trissonchulus latispiculum; assembly: GCA_030248195.1. Classification (NCBI taxonomy): domain Eukaryota; kingdom Metazoa; phylum Nematoda; class Enoplea; order Enoplida; family Ironidae; genus Trissonchulus; species Trissonchulus latispiculum. Next base: position 7,162 of record JASAND010002239.1, on the reverse strand, counting down.
TATGATTAAAGTACGTGACGTGAAATATCTGTAAAATTTTCATTTTTTAAAAAGAAATTTTATTACCATGAACCAGAGGGGTTTCCACGATCCTGTTTCCCACCCCCTCTCCGTTTGTGCTTCCGTGATGGGCGACTATCGTCACTGCTGTTGTCAGAGACTATGAAGTTCTTCAGATCCGTTCCGCTGTCAGTTGCGCTTCCACTGAAAAAGAACAATCGATTTTCATAATAAATTTGAATATTGAAACAGAGACGTAAACGTATTACGTCAGCAAATGCAAACAAGCCTATTTTCTGATAGTCTTTTTAAGTTTTTAATATAGTAACTGGCGTTTCATTGTCTTTGTTACTGATTTCGAGTACAGTTTCCTTGTTTCCTTGCCTTGACTCACACGTCGACGTGTCTGAATTACATCGCAGAACTGTAATGAGTGTTCTACATTGTAACTGTATGTAAATATATAGCGTCATAAAATGTTTTTAGGAAAATTAAAAAGTCATCCAAACGGAAACACAGACGCAGGAGACAGTTGACTTCATCTTCATCATACTCCGAGAGTTCAGACACGTCGACGTGTGAGTCAAGATAAGGAAACAAGGAAACTGTACTCGAAATCAGTAACAAAGACAATGAAACGCCAGTTACTATATTAAAAAATTAAAAAGACTAACAGAAAATAGGCTTGTTTGCATTTGCTGAAGTAATACGTTTATGTCTCTGTTTCAATATTCAAATTTATTATGAAAATCGATTGTTCTTTTTCAGTGGAAGCGTGGCAATCGGTCGTCACGACACAAAACAACACAAAGAATAAAGCGAAAACGACTCTGCCCATAGCATGAACAGCAGCAACAGTTATCAGAGTAAATATAATTTTCCTGTTCCAAAATCTAAGCCGACACAATTTAAAATCCTGTTAAAATTTGCTACACTAGGAGCCAGCCCATCCCCTTTTCTAAGACAAATAAACAACCTTAGAAAAAATAGAGAAAATAAAGAAAACTCAAAATTCACTATCCAACTTTTGGCTTACACTTAGCGCAGAAGAGTCAGTGGAGCTGAAATCCTCCTCATAGTCAGCATCAGTATCCTCTTGAAGGCGCTCCTCTCCCCCCCTCCTGCTCCTTTAGACAGGAGGGTGCCGAAGAGAGGGATCAGGAGGGACCGGGTTTTCTACTGAAAAAACATAAAACACATAACGACATCAGGGGCGAAGTTGAGGCCGGTTTGACCAAATTTTGCAATTCCCCAGCCAGGGCGCGTGCAACAAACGAACTTGGACCGTTTTTGGGCCGCTCCAGGGCCCAGACTACCCAACCAGGGCCAAAAATGGTCGATTCTGACGCCTTTGTTCCCCTAAAAGGAACATGAAGGAAGATGTTCCCCTGAAAGGAACAAGAAGAAATATGTTCCCCTGAAAGGAACATGAAGGAAACTTTGATATTCACTTCCATTTTGTTCTAAGCTTTAGGCCGGAAATTAATTTTAAGCCGGGTATTGTCAGTATTTGGAAATCAAGATTTAACACTGCATTTGTGTGTTTTTCCACGATTTCGTTGATCAACATACGTCAAGGTTTTGTTCTTTTCTATCTTAAAGCAATTTTTCATTTTTCAAGATGTTTCCTGAGGAGAACATAAAAGAAACTTTCTTATTCACTTCGGCTTTGTTCTTCTTTTTCAAAGTTTAGGTCTGCAATTTATTTTCTATCTTAAAGCAAATTTTCATTTTTCAAGATGTTCCCCTGAAAGGACGAAGGACCAGGAAGTTAACTTTGATATTCACTTCCATTTTGTTCTAAACTTTAGGCCTGAAATTAATTTTAGGTCGGGTAATGTCAATATTTGGAAATCGAGATTTAACACGGTATTTGTGTGTATTTTTCGATTTCGTTGATCAACATACGTCAAGGGTTTGTTCTTTTCTATCTTAAAGCAAATTTTCATTTTTCAAGATGTTCCCCTGAAAGGAACATGAAGGAAACTTTGATATTCACTTCCATTTTGTTTTAAACTTTAGAAAACCCCTTAATTCCTTTGTTAGTCGTAAATATTCAATTTCTAATATTTCTATTTCAAATATGCAAATTAGCTTTAGCTGTACAGAGAGACTATTCATCACATCTCTATCCATATATGTATATAAATTTTCACCATCAAGAACTACCGTAAAAAATGTAGACCATTAACACTGGTTGCGCAGACGGAAATCGCCGGCAGTCCTTTTTTGCAGTTTTTTGTGGAAAATTTCCCAGCGTCGTTCATTTAGAGAAACATTAGAAACGTATTAGAAGAAACAATATTAGAAACGATTTGTGCGTATATTATTCTTTTAAAAAAACATATTTATGAGAAAATCCCTTATCTGGTTAATAGTTAATCACGGAACGGTTATATTTCTATTTCTAATATGCAAATTAGGTTTGGCTATTCAAGAACATTATTCATTACGTTTGTGCATATATACGTAAATCCTCAATGAAGTGGCACGAATGAAGAAGTGTAATAGTATCGTTTTCACGTGATCAGCAAAAGACAGACAAAGGGCTCAGTTAAGATTTAGACTTTCATATACATATACGGACTAGTTTCCAAAACTAACAGGAGTACTAAAAGCAGTCCCTGCTCTTCTCTTGTTTGCATTGTTCACTCCTGGTATCCTATTCGAACGGTCCATGTCAGCTAATTCAGTTGAAAAATGAACTAATAAAAATTTAATATTCTAACGATCTCTCCTTACTTCAAAGACCCGGGAGGCAGGATGTCCAGCTTTGATCAGGACAGAGCATTGGCCGGGGCTTCTGCATAACGCTCCTGTTCCAGTCGCATCAGGAGCTGAGACCGGATGGACAGTTTCGTCAACAGTTTGCCCTTGCAGCGTTTCAGGTAGGCCACACGAAAATGACGCAGGCTGAAGACTCTTCTAAAAAGGGAAACAGGAATAGAAAGAAGATAAAGGAACAGGAACATTAAGGAAAATATCTTATTCACTTCCGTTTCTTTCTGCTTTTTCAAATTTCAGGCAGGGAATTAATTTTAGGCCGGGAATTCCTTTTCTATCTTAAAGAAAATTACCATTTTTCAAGATGTTCTCCTGAGGGTAACATGAAGCAAACTTTTTAATTCACTTTCATTTTGTACTTCTTTTTCAAATTTTAGGCCGGGAATCGTCAATATTTGGAAATCGAGATTTAACACTGCATTTGTGTGTTTTTCCCCGTTTTCGTTGAGCAACAAACGTCAAGATTTTGTTCTTTTCTATCTTAAAGCAATTTTTCATTTTTTCAAGATGTTTCCTGAGGGGAACATGAAGGAAACTTTCTTAGTCACTTCTGTTTTGTTCTTCTTTTTCAAAGCATCTTAAAGCAAATTTGATATTCACGTGACCGGGGTCCCGTAATCAGACATAGTTAAAAGCTGCAATTTACTGTTGTTCCTGTTGTTTAGCCAACAGGACTTGACTTGTTCACATTTTCAATACAAAGTTACGTCTCCATACACAATTTTTTTTCAGTGGAAGCTCTGCTTTTTCTTCCTTAAAGTACTCCTAATGGCGAAGTAGTGACTGTGATTATGTGGAAGTCGAAGCTCAACACTGCCGGAAAACTACAGCAAGCAAATTTTCATTTTTCAAGATGTTCCCCTCAAAGGAACATGAGGGAAACTTTTTGTATGCAACCTTTTAGCAAAATCGACGTGAAAAATTTTTCGGTTTCCCTAGTTATGGAGGTTTCAGCAACAAGAACAGTATTCAACTGTTCTTTCTGATTTAAATTTAAATAACATCAATAGCAAATTTTTGTAAGATAAAACCTTTAGCTACAAATCAACATAATGTGTTAGGATTTCAGTTCACAATTATATTTATGACAAAACCCCTATCCATGACAATTCAGAATATTCAATTTGCTTCTTTCTTAGTTTCAAATATGCAAATTAGGCTACCTTGATCAAGAACTCTATTCATATTCTCTGCATATGCATCTTAACTGTAAGTCAGGCACTTGATATCGTAAAACTGTGGTGAAGGCTGCCAAAAGATCAAATTTTGAAGTTAGTCCTTTAATCCTCTTCAGCCCAAGATGGGGAAAGTGGTTGAAAATGACCATTTAACATTTCGCGTGTTGTGACACTTCTGTGTTTCAGATTCTTTCGTTTCTTGTTTTAAGCGAAAATTGTCAGGAGGTCGCATACCTGTGCGGGATCAGAAGGAATATAGCACCTGACGCAGACAATTGTGTCAAATAATTTGCTTGGATCTCACAGAACAGACAAAAATGGTTTGAAGTTTGGCTGTTGCAGACAGGACGGCAATAATTGGCGGTTCTGGGATGGTGAATTTAAAGAATAAGCTGAGTCCTCTAGCTAATGTAGAATCTTTATTATGAGAAAACCCCCAAGTCCTAACTTAACGGAGAACAATTTTTGAAAATTTGAGACAGAACAAAAGTATGCAAATTAGGGATAGGAGCGAGTCACGTGACATATTAAGGTGAAGAAATGGAATGTGTCAAAGTTAAAAAGGCAGGAAAATGGGAAAGGGGAAATATGCAAATTAGATAAATTTCACACGTGTCCCGTGATTTTGTAATGAACATAACGATTCCGCGAACACGGGGGGATTATAAAACTAAAGGAAAAAGTATCTATAGCGAAATTGAATTAGAACTAAAACAATCGGCTCCAAAATTATTTATAGCGGCATGCTCTGCGCCTCCTATCTCCTGTTCCTTTTTTCGGTTTGTTTTCCTTTTGTGAGCCTGTGATGGAAGACAGAAAGCTTTTCTGTTTCCGCTGTTGTCAATTGGTTTTTCTCCTTATCATTGGTTCCCTATTAACTCAGTTACTACTCCACTGTTATTTCGTTGGACAATAACCAATTACAATGTTCACATAAGTTAACTCTTTTTAAAGAACATAGCTGTGCAGGACTATTTTCGCTTGACTTCAATATTACGTATAAAATAGTGATATACTAGAGGATTACAAAAAAGAACAAATACAATGTTATGTATGACGTCAAGGTTTTGAGAAAATTAAGGAAAAGACAAGTGCACCGAAGGCACAAAATTTCTTCAACAAAGAGTCTTTGCGAAAATTCCAGCCAAAAAACTAAATTTTGATATTTTTTTGTTAAGCTTACTATAATCAAAATGACGAAGAATGTATCAGTTCATACTTACCTGAACTGAGCAGTTCTATTGATGAGATCACTGAAATCGTTGGATAAGGATACCAAACGAATCAACATCATAAGCTGTCTGAAACAAGAATACAACACAAGAACATAGAAACACGACACAGACACAGTGACAAGAATTTCTTGAGTTTTCATTTGAAAATATCAATTTTTCAGGTTTCTGTAGCTCAAATTACACTGTTACGGCCGTCGTATCCAAGATTCTGAGAAGGAAGGTTCCCCCATACAATAAAGAGAGGAGGATTCCGGTGTACCGGCCCTCACCGTGTACCGCCGGCCGGTGCCACAGTTAATAAAAATCACGTGACAGTCTGTTTTTCAGAAATCTCTAAAATTTTTTAGAATTTATCAACAATTCAAGACGGAATACAGTTGATCAGTTGATCAGTTGATGAAGGATGGAAAGCAGGCAAAAGTTTTGTTCAAATTAGAAATGTGTTCAAAATCCCTGTTGCAGGATGACGAAAATATAACATAACGCCATTTTTATTTTATATTTCATTGGACTTCACAAAATAGCTTATGAGAAAACCCCCAGGCCAGTCGAAAACAGGCAGAGATTTTCGTTTCTACGTTCACGCGCAAGTATCAAAATATGCAGATTTGCAAGTTTGCGTAAGTTTGCGTATGTGTATGATTTCATATGATTAAGCTTGCATATGTGTACAAGACAGTCACCTGATTCTCGTTTTAATCCAGTCCAAGACGGCTAGAAGCTTTCGTTGACTTTCTAGCGGGAGTATAAAAAATATGCAAATTAGTTTCGCTGGTTTTCTTGTTGTGCATGCGTAAGCAGAAGTATGCATATGTAGTTGATTTCATCTGTCTAAGGAAAGTCACGTGGTTTTGGTGTTCAAACTTTCCGTGCTGCAGGCGCGAAATTTTTGTCCTTAGCTAGGGAAAAAGGAAATTGAAAAATGAAAAAGTAGTAATCTGAAAAATTAAAAACCACACGAGCACTGAATAGGGCTAACATCTCATCGATAGTCCGAAACAGCTTTTTTTTGAAACATTGAAACCTACTAAGCGATCATTCGTTCACCAGAATTCTACATACAAACAAATACACAGATGAAAGAAAAATGAAAAAAAGGAAAAATACAGATACCAAGATAATAGAGGCTGACAGAGGAATCGAAGCATTTGAAGTCAAATTATAAAGTTGAAATGTAAATTAATATTATATATACCGTCTTTTAGTTAAAAATTTTCAGGTCGCTTATAAGCTAAAATTAAAATGACGAGGAAAAGTTTGTCCCATGGTTCACGTGACACCTACAGCTACTCGTAACAAAACTATTAGAACTGACTTTAAAACGCTAAAGGTTAGCTTTTTGAGCAAAAACACAAAAGGAGCTCAAGAATGTGGAGATCTTCACTCGTATATGTCATATGTGGAGAGATCTAGGGTTGTTCCCAGGCAGTGTAGCGGGCTCCGGGCCCTGTGCCGGGCTCGGGCCGGGCCGGCCCGGTTTATGCCCAGGCGCGAAAAATTTTTTGTTGGGCCCGGCCCGGGCCCGGCCCGGCTCTGGCTGAAAGCGTGGCCGCTCCCGGGCCGGAGGCTTTAGAGGCCCGGCCGGCCGGACTTCCGGGCCCACCGGGCCTACCGGGCTCAACGGGACTGCCGGGCTCACCGGGCCGGCCTGACTCATCGTGCCTGTCGGGTTCAGTTTGCGAGTCTGGGACCTGCTGCGGCCCGGGCTTTGACCCGGGCTTAGTAGCGGGCACGGGCTTCGGAATCAGGGCCTATCACCGGGCCCGGAGATTTAAAGCCGGGCCAAGGAGCGAGCGACCCCCTTATCAAAGCCGAAAGCTAAGTTGACCAAATAAAAAGGTATTATCATAATTATGATAATAATTATTTTTAATAAGAAAATGTAATAAGCAAAATACCAAAGGAAAAGAACATACAGCATACGCATACCTTAAGCCTTAAGGGGAGAGAGTTACGAACGGGTTG